>CM056060.1:72468823-72648265 GCA_029574335.1 Rana kukunoris
GACGCCACTCGCTCACACAGCGGGGATGCATCGCTGGATCCAGGGACAAGGTAAGTACAGTACCCTGCCTGGATCCAAGGTAAGCCAGCGCGCGCTGCAGGCTCTGCATATTGATACCGAGCGCGACTCGTGGATATCGCTATTTACATGAAAAATCCAACCCGAGTCGCGCTCGGGTTTACCGGCAGGGGGGTTAACAAAGCATGGAAAATAGTTGTTTTCGAACGAAAACTGTCCCGACGAAAACAAAAAAAATCAAAACGATTTTCGGGAATAACGAAATAAATGTATTTTCCGGACGAAAACGAAACAAAATATTTCAGTCTGCACATGTCTATTTATACACAGTTTTTTTTCTGGGGACAAATGTGTCTCTCTTTTGTAAATACTGCCTCACAAAAATTGTAAAAAAAATGCCCAAATTGGACACTCTGATTATACAATGTCCAGGAAGCCCCTGTTTTATCCAGCCATAATGCACTCTGTAAGTATTTTTTTTTTTTTTAAACAAAGCTTTTAATTACTTTTTTATTTTTATTTTTTAGAGCTCTTCAGGCTGGTCACGTGACTCCCAGCCACTCTCCTATTCTGATCTAGGGCTACAGTGGGAGGGGCCCAAGATCTCCCTTGACGTCAGCCTTGAGGTCATGTGACCCCATACTGGCCGCTCAGCCCCTCCCACTGTATCGGCATTGTTCAAAAAAATACTTACATAAGGCATTATGGCTGCATAAAATAGAGAGTCTGCCAGTGACATTTTATGAAGTTTAATTTTATACTGATAGCGGCAGGAGGGGGGCGGGTGAACACATAGACACAGATCCCAAGCTGACAGGCAGTAAGGCAGGGGGTGAGAGCAGAGTTGTAAATGATGGAGGCTTATAACCTGACCACGGTAGTCAGGGCACAGAGGGGGACACAGAAAGGGGCAGGATCAGCCAGATTCTTTACAGCTTTGAAAGGGGCAGATTAGACAGTGCTATAAGCTGTTGAACTAGATGGTCTTTTTTCTTTTTTCAACCTGGCTATGTATAAGCGAACAGGATGTTTTTTTATTTTTTATTTTAGGGTCACAAACATTTTAATGAGTGATAGGCATGTACACTGAATATTTATTTTTCCAGCCAGGTACATTCTGAGAAACAACACACACTGGGCTAGAAAAGCAGTACAGCAAAGGATAAAGCGATGACAGGATCAAGGTAACAGGTAAGGGACAAGAAATCATAGAAGTCTCATTTTATGAAACATGACAAGCGTGGACACAGCATTATGTATCAGGATTATTATCTAATATAATGCCTAAAGATATTCAATATCCGACTTACCTCATCAAGGATTCTTCCCTCTCTGAAAGAATGTACAATCCCTAGATAAAAGAAAGTCATAGTGACTGATTACATTAGAATTTTGCACAGTGCAGATAACCAGCCTTCAGCATAAAATACATACTTGAGTCGTATACATTTTCTCTCAGAGATGCATATCATAATGATTTTTTCTATGATGTTCAAGAACTAAAAATGACTTGTGAGGAAAGAGGAGGTGTACATAAATAAGAAAAATTTGTTTCTGTTTTGTGATAAGAAAAAGATGCAAAACAATCATCTTATCAGACTCTACTTTAAGAAATTGCAATTACTGCCATTACTATGTTTGCTTATATCTGTGACTTTAGTTCAAAAGACTGTACCAAATGGCAAGGACGCACACACACACATAATCTACTTACAGTATATACTGTTAGGAATATACAGTGCCTTGAAAAAGTATTCATACCCCCTGAAATGTTCCACATTTTGTCATGTTACACACAAAAACATACATTTTATTGTGATTTTTTGTGATAGACCAACACAAAGTGGCACATAATTGTGAAGTGGAAGGAAAATTATAAATGGCTTTCAAATTATTTTACAAATAAATATGTAAAAGGTGTGGTGTGCATTTGTATTCAATACTTTGTAGAACCACCTTTCACTGTAATTACAGCTGCAAGTCTTTTTGGAGATGTCCAGATCTAGAGAGCAAAATGTTTGCCCACAGAGCGTCTGTGAACAGCAATTTTCAAAAGTTTTGCCACAGATTCTCATTTGGATTTAGGTCTGGACTTTCACTGGGACATTCTATCACATGAATATGCTTTGATGTAAACTATTCCATTGTAGCTCTGGCTGTATGTTAAGATTTGTTTTCCTGCTAGAAGGTGAACTTCCACCCAGTCTCAAGTCTTTTGCAGACTAACAAGTTTTCTTCTAGGATTGCCATGTATTTGGCTCCATCCATCTTCCCATCAACTCTGACCAGGTTCCCGGTCCCTGCTGAAAAAAAAGCATCCCCACAACATGATGCTGCCACCTCCATGTTTTATGTGGGGGGGGGGGGGGGGGGGCGGTTCAGTGCAATGTGCAGTGTTCGTTTTCTGCCACACATCACTTTTTGCTTTTAGGCCAAAAAGTACAATTTTGGTATCATCTGACTAGAGCACCTACTTGATAGTTTGCTGTGTGTCCCACATGGCTTCTCGCAAACTGCAAACACTTTTTTTTTTTTATTATTATATAAACAAAAAACATTTTTATATACGATATAGGATATTTTCTACTTAGTATAAAACATATCTAATAAAATAGAATTTCTTCTTGAATTTAGGCCAAAATGTATTCTGCTACATGTCACAAATGCTGGCAGTGATTGGGGGCTAATACTGCGTTTTTGGGGACACTAGTATAGTTCTGATACAGGAGCGCCAGTAGGGAACCTAAGAAGAGGAGGATTGGGACTGCTCTGTGCAAAACCATTGCACAGAGCAGATGAGTATAACATATTTGTTATTTATAAAACAAAAAAATTTGAACGGTTTACAATCACTTTAAATATAACAACAAGAGGGCGCATCCATCTAGGTGTAGCAATTTATTCTTGGTGGAAGTACAGCTGTTAAGCTTCAGGCCGGGATATAAGCAAAAGCATCTTCCAGAAGCAGCAAGATGGCTGCAGCTCCATACAACACCTCTCTCGGCTGGGTTCCTATGGTTTGATAAAGGGGTGCTTCTCTCTGATCTGAAACATCTAGTCACACCCCCTCCACTTTCTGTCACTATAATCCAGCCAAGATAGGTGCTGTTTAGAGCCACCAGCATCTTGCTACTTCTGGAAGCTGCTGCTGCTGCTTATGTTGAATGAATGAATGAATGAATGAAAAACTTATATAGCGCGGCACATGCCAACTAAATCGCCTCTGGGCGCTTGTTTCTGTCTCTCTTGACATCAAAAGAGCAGAGTTTTAATCTGTCTTCTGAAGGTCAGGTGGTTTTCCTCCAACCGAATGCTGGTTGGTAAAGCGTTCCATAGTCTGGGACCTTGGAAAGCAAACCTTCTTTCTCCTTTGGACTTGTATCTGGCTTTGGGTACCTTGACCAGATTTTGGTCGGTGGATCGCAGAACGCGATTGGAATTGTGGGCTTCTATCTTTTCGCATAGATACTGCGGGGCCTTCCCATGGATGCACTTATGTGTCAGACAGAGTGCTTTGAAAGCAATTCTGTCCTTTACTGGCAACCAATGAAGGGATCTCAGTGAAGGTGAGATGGATTCCCAGGGTTTTTTCCCAGTCACAAGTCTGGCGGCCGTATTTTGAACGACTTGCAGACGAGCGATTTGGTACTTTGGGAGTCCGAGGTAAAGGGCATTTGCATAGTCCAATCTGGAGTTTACAATTGTTCCTACCACGACTGCTACATCTTCTTTGGGAATAAATGGAGTAAGTCTGCGTAGTAGGCGCAGCAGATGGTGAGATCCGCTGACTACTGACCCTATTTGTGCGTCCATAGTCATATAGGTGTCGAAGATGACACCTAGACTTTTGACTTTGAAGCTAGGGGTGATGATCTGGCCCAAAATGGTCGGGGGTTTCCAAGTAGTTGCCAGTTGACTCTTGCGACTGGCATGAAACAGAAAGTTCTGTTTTGGAACTGTTGAGTTTAAGATAACTCTTAGTCATCCAGTTTTCTATCAAAGAGAGACATTTCTCTAAACTGAGATGATGATCCTTTTTGTTGCAGATGCGAAAATACAGTTGCGTGTCGTCTGCATATGAGTGATAAAGTAGATCTTGGCTACTGATAATTTCAAAGAGAGGGCCAAGATAGATGTTGAAGAGCACCGGTGACAAAGGGGATCCTTGAGGGACTCCACATGACACCGTGCGTTTTTCAGAGGTGAAAGGTCCCAATTTCACTGTTTGTGATCGGTTTTCCAAAAAGGAGGAAAACCATGGTAGATCACCTTCTGCGACTCTGGCTACCTCAGCCAGCCGAGTCAATAAAAGTTTGTGGTCTACAGTGTCAAAGGCTGCGCTTAGGTCCAGCAGAACCAGGAGAGAGGATTCTCCTTCGTCTGCGGCCTCGAGGGCGTCATCCCATATTTTGAGTAATGCTGTTTCCGTTCCGTGTGCTGGACGGAAGCCTGATTGAAATGGATCAAGTAGGTTGTGGGTATCCAGATGCTGTTGCAGCTGTTTTACCACTACTTTTTTCATTACCTTGGAGAGAACGTTAAGGCCTGTTATGGGACGGCGGTGAGCTGGGTCCTTGGGATCCAGGGTAGGCTTTTTCAAGATGGGCTTGATTGTGCCCTCTTTCAGCAGGGAGGGCACTATACCTTCCTTAAATGACTGGTTTATAAGCTGCGTGATAGGTGGTGCCAAGATGTCGGCACATTCCTTCAGCAGTTTAGTGGGGATAATATCATTAGGCGCTGTGCTGTTTCGCAAAGTACCGATGATATTTTTAGTGGCATTGATGGAGATGGGTTCCAGAGTAAACATCGTTGATTGTCGATGGTTTCTGTGGATGTTATGTGGTTGGTGGGGACGGGGGTTGAGAGGGGTATTGATTTGGCGAATGCTTTCCCGAATTCCCTCAATTTTATTAATGAAGAAATCCGATAGTTCATCGCAAAATTGTTGGGTATCTAAATTGGGGGCTTCCAGGCAACCTGGGTTCATGGTCTGAGTGACCAACTTGAAGAGTTTGCGGGGGCGATTTAAAGCGCTGTTGATAGCCACAGAAAAATGATGTTTCTTGGCTTTAAAGATTTCTTTATGGTATTTTCTTGTTAATTCCTTGTAGATGATGAGGTTCTCCTCTGAAGCGCTTCTTTTTCCAGGCGGCTTCCGCCCTTCTGCGCAGTTGGTTGTTGAACCAGCCGGACTTGTTTTTCTGGATGTGGGTTTTGCGTTTCGGTGCTACTAAGTCGGCTGACTGTAGTAGGGCTGCATTTATGGCATCCAGTGTTTCTGAGGCTGTTAGAAGTGGTTGGATTATTTTTATTTTATTTCCCAAGGTAGATTTGAAGAGTTCCGAATGGAGCTTCTTATGAGATCTAGTCCAGTGTATTGTCACCGGCTTGGGTGTTTTTCTCAATGGGGGGATTTTGGGAATTATGAATTTAATTGCATGGTGATCTGTCCATGGCAATGGTTCATTTTCCATAATGCTTATTTTCAGATTTTGTCTGAAAATTAAGTCAAGCGTGTGACCTGAAATATGTGTGGGCCCACATACTAGTTGCTGTAGCCCTAATCCTTCCAGGTGGTCAATACAGGCGTCGGCAACAGGATCCCGAGAGGAGTTTGCCCAGAAATTGAAGTCCCCGAGCAGCAAAAGGTGTTTGCTGTTAAGGGTATAAGTGGAGATAAACTCCGTCCATGATGTGAGTAGCTGCGATTTTGGCCCGGGTGGCCTATAGCAGAGAAGAATGTGGACGGTCTCCTGGGGGTTTGCTTGCAGTTGCAGGGTAAGGGTTTCCATAAATGGAAGAGGATTTTGAAGGACTGGTTTGGTGATCGCAAGATGAATCCTGTGGATCACCGCCAGGCCTCCACCTCTTTGCCATATTCTGTTTTCCGTTATAATGTTCCAGCCTAAAGCTTCACAGCTGTACTTCCATCAAGAACTCTGTTTCAGCCAGCCACCTGCCTGCAAAGCTTTAACTAGCGAGTGCATTTCTATTGTCTTTTATTCCTTTGAATAAATCGCTACACCTAACTAGAGGCGCCCTCTTGTGTTTGTTTATAAGTCTCCAGTCACACTGAATGTAGCTTTCAATTTGCACTACTTCGGCTCTATTTCAAAGCTGCCGCTCAGTGCGACTTCACGTGCGACTTCACGGCTTGCCAACATGTGTGACTTCATGCACAGATGTCTCTGCAAGTCGCACATGAAAATTGCCAAAAATAGTGCCGAAATCTTTTTCAAATTGGTGCCAGATGGAGTTGAACCGATTTAAATGGTTCCATAGGCACAAATAGGGTGACAAGCAGCACCGGTGGGAACAGGGGATTATAGGTGCAGCTTCTCAAGACAAAATCTGAGAGGAGCTGCATTTACTTTTCTTGGTGTTTCCTAGCACTCTCCTGGCCCTATTATGTGACCCATTACATAACGGTTGGGTTTTAGTCAGCACAATTACACTTTTAATATCATACGGTGTATATTCTGTGTGTGGTTTCTTGACGATTACCATAACTCCTTATCTCCTCTACATATACTTCACTGTGACTATTTACAATGATAACATAAGAACTACATTGCAAGGCATTTCAGTTAATTGTTTGCAATTTTTCCTTGCAACTAAAACAAGAAAATAAACATCTTCCGCAGACTGTATGGCAACATGGTAATTGAACTAGAGGTTAAAGGGGTTGTAAAGGTTTGTTTTTTATTTTCTAAATTGATTCCTTTAAGCTAGTGCATTTTTGGTTCACTTACCTTTTCCTTCGATTTCCCTTCTAAATGTTATTTTTTTCTTTCTGAATTTCTCACTTCCTGTTTCTTCTCAGTAAGCTTGCCTCCATCATCTGAGCTGTTCTGGCTGGTTAGTCAGCCAGAACAGCTTACTGAAGAGGAACAGGAAGTGAGAAATTCAGACTAAGAAAACATAGAACAAAAACATTTAGAAGGGAAATCTAAGGAAAAGGTAAGTGAACCAACAATGCACTAGCATAAAGGAACCTATTTAGAAAAAAAAAGAAAAAACCTTTACAACCCCTTTAATGAACTTAACCCTGGAAGTTGTGCCCTGAAAAAAAAAAGAAGGAAAGCCTAGGGCAAAGTACTGGTCCCCAGTAATACCTGTGACTTAGCAGATGGATTTGAATTCCAATTTATTTTTACAGGTGTGCTTTAAGAAGTAGAAAAAGGACTAATCTCTAATTTGAAGGGAAAGTTATTTATATCACATTGGCTATTCAACTGTAAACTTCAACTTTGAGGTTTATCAGAGCAGAGAGACCAAGTACATAAAAGTAATGGACATTGGCACAGAGATGGAATTTTAAAAGGTGTAAAACTCTGTGTATAAAATTAACGTTTTATTTAAAAATCCTGCAAAAGAGACTGGGTTAAATTATTGCTGGCATGTACAAGCACAATAAAACAAAAACAAAAATATCTGTGGATAATCCCTATAAGAAGATTATGTGAAGAACACAATGAAAATCTAATGCAGACTTAAATATATTCCTGGTTCTACTTTGAAATGGTATAAAAACGCATCTAATCACACAAGCTGCAAATTCACAACTTGTACAATAAGAAATGACAGCCGCTTCTATATTGACAAAAGGCCTAAGGAATACACAGCGATATCTCAGGACTGTAATATTAATAAGTAGAAAAGCTGGAAAGGAAAAAATGGAAAAACAAAGAAATAAAACCTGCATCTCAAAAAGGTTGCTTCAACACAAATAGTTTGTTTAAAACAAAACGAGTAGGTGGAAATGAACCAGACAACTGGGATTTTTTTGGGCAAAGAACAGAAATGCCTGGAGTAACAAATAAACAGATAATTTAATTCAATTCAAACAAAGTCATTTAAGGGCTGCATCAGAGCAAAAAAAGGTTTTAATTCTATTCTGTATGCACAAAAATACGATTGCAGGCACATTTTAACCAAAAAATATCGATTGGCAAAAATATATATTCTTTTTCTTAAAGTGGTTGTAAAACAAACATGTTATACTTACCTGCTCTGTGCAAGGGTTTTGCACAGAGTGGCCCCGATCCTCCTCTTCTGGGGTGCCCTGTTGGCATTCTTCCTCATTAAAAGGTGCCCGCACGGAGAGCGTCTTTCCATGGAGGCAATTGTGCGGGCGTGGTCCCAAGTCCTGCTGCTGCATCCATTGACAGACAGCAGAACTGGGCCCCGCCTCCTGCTCTCGTTTCCCTGGATTTAAAGGACAGCTATGGGAGTCAATGGCTTCTGCTGCTATCAATCTATCCAATGAAAAAAGTGACAGCGGCTGGAGCCACAGGGCTTGTGCACATCGCTGGAGCGTATGGATTCAGGTAAGAAAAATGGGGGGCGGGGGGCTCTAGGGGCAGCTGTAGCAAAGATGTTTTTTTACCTTATTGCATAAAAAAAATAAGACTTTATAAAAATGAGACTTTATAACCCCTTTAAATAAAAAATTGCAGTATTTTGCAAATATCCGTAGATGCATGCAAACACACCATTGGCAAAATATAATAAATTAATGATTAGGTGTGAAGCCTGTGGCTGCTTAATTGTCTTGGATACTTTGAGATCTTCCTGCCATTATTCTCAACTCTTTTCCTGTCCACAACAGTGTTTTCCAGCACCTCCTGTTACATTCTACATAACAAAAAAAACTTACCAGAAATGGTTGTTGTCACAAATACAACTAGTTTATTTTGTAACACTATACCTAATAAATTCAAAAACAGCATAAACCCAGCGCAAAAAATCAGTGTGGATTGTCTTTATAAAAAACGGTAGAGGAGCAGTCATACATCACATTTAAAACGTGTGTAGACCCCCAAAAAGTTTCAAAAGCAAAGACCTGCAAGACAAAGGCATAATGACTAGCATACTAGCTCATTATGCATTTACTTACCTTAGATCAAAGCCCCCCGACGCTGTCCTCATCTTCCCCTCCAGCCCCAGACATATCTTCCAAATGTTACTTCCAGGCATCGCAGCTCTGGCGCTGTGATTGGCCAGAGCGGCGATGTCACTTCACGCATGCGCGTGGGAGCCGTCGAAGCCAGCATTTTTAATTCAGAAAACCAGCATTCTCAGTGCGCCTGTGCCGTTGTCTACGGCGCATATACGCCGTAGACAACGTTGCATTCTTTTTGGCAAATATCTCCTAAACCGTGTAGGAGATATTTCAAACACCTACAGGTAAGCCTTAATCTAGGTTTACCTGTAGGTGAAATTTGTAATGGAGGGTTTACTTCCATCTTAAAAGTGGAGGCAAATAAAGGAATGTTCAGTCCAGAGGCTCTGTGGTCGAGCTGGAAAAGCCAGGGGGAAAATCGCCATTAAAAATTTGTTTGGGAAGTTAGTAAAAGCCATAGAAAGAATTCCACCAGCAGCAGATGTTCACAGCATCCCATGCTGTTCTTGAGCGCAAGAGGAAATTTTTTCCAGGTGATGCATATATTTGCCAACCTGGCAATTGCATCTGGATTGGTGCATGAAGCCTCCAGCGTTCCTCAACTCCTCTCCAACTGTGTGACATTTGTCTCCTCTCTAGTTTTGTGACAATTTCATACCGATTTATTATTCCAGGTTTCTGCTGTTTTTGAGTGTCTGTACCCTAGGTGTCTGGACAGTGCCAGTACATAACGCATATCTTGATTTTCTATACATATTAAATGTTTCTCAAAATTACTCTTTAGCAATAAAGGAATCCTACTTACAGTCATAGCTTACCACCCATTTTCTGGCAGCTATTCCCAGGAAATACTTCAATGTTCTTTCACACACCAGATATTCATCTGCAAGAAAGAAGAAGAAATGGTAACCAAATCCTAACCAGAGAGGTACTTTCTTCTATAGAAGACAATTTCAGTAAAACACAAGCCAAATTATTACCAAAACTTAGACAAAGGGACAAATACAAAGGGACCAAATTTGAGCATATTAACATATACTGTAGGTCAGGGCTCAAAATTGCAAATCCTGAGCTACTAGCCAGGCCTCAAAGGTTAATTGCTACCAGCTGATCCACCCAACCTCTACCCTGCGCCTAATAACGCTCTCATAAATTATCTAATGAAATGACACTTAAATGTTTTATGCAGAATTAAGTTATAAAAATAATTAACAGCAACTATATCCATGCCCATTAGTGCATCCTCGCCTGTGCCCAACAATGCAGCCTTCCTGTCCCCATCAATGCAGGCTGCCTCCTTTTGACAAACGTCACACATCCTGGGATTGGATGGATGATCTGTCTATTAAAGTCCCGGGGCTAGAAGGTGGGGCTGTATGTGACGGCGTGCACAGGGAACACACAGCAATTGAAATAAAAGCTGTTACAGTGATGTTTCCGGTGCTCTGATCATCCGGCTGTCTCATACTTGCAAAGTGGAAAGTTTGAGGGCTGCATTATAATGCATGCGCTTCCACTCTAGAGGTTCTCAAAATGTAGAGACTAAACCTCTGTTTTTAACACATACCAGTAGACAGGAAAATGTGGTTATTTAGTAGGCTGGTCGGTAACCTGGTCACCACCCGCAGTACACCTCTACCTCCAACAGTACACCTCTACCTCCAACAGCAGCCCCCCCCCCCCGTCCTCCAATGCCTCCCCTCTCCATCACACCTATGTCTCCAATCCCTTTTCCCCCTAGCATGCCTCTATCTATAATTTATTTTCCCAGTATGTCTCTGCCTCCAATGCCACCCCAGAAAACCTGTGCTTTGTGCTTTCAACATGTTGTCTTCCAATCTTCCCTCTCAAGCACACCTATGCCTCCAATTCCACAACCACCCTCCCCCAATCTATCATACCTATGTCTTACTATACCATTCCCCTGCAGCCACGGGGGTCAGGCATCGGTGCACACTGAGAATGGGTGGACGGAGAGAGTTTGAGCCCGCCCACCTAGGAGACATGCACCGTAGGTGGAGAGGGGCGGTCCCAGGTTGCAAGATTTGTGTTGCAATGCTTGCACTGCGAGCCAGCACAGCCCTGTGCATACTCAAACTGCTCATAAATTCACTTGTCAAATGCGAGCAGGCGAGTGGAATTTTTAAGGGCTGCTGTAGGTTATCAAAATCACTGTGCGGTCGTAATACCCGGAACTAATATTGATTGTCAAACAAACAAATGCCCTATTAATACTAACAATATTATTATTATTATTATTATACAGGATTTATATAGCGCCAACAGTTTACGCAGCGCTTTACATCAGGGAAGACAGTACATTCACAATACAAATCAAAACAGGAGGGATCAGAGGGCCCTGCTCGTAAGGGAGGGTCAAGTGGAACAAAGGGTAGTAAGCTGTGGGGGATGGTCAGATGGTCATTATGGTAACAGGCCTGAATAATATACTAAACAAAAATGCTTAAAGCTTGTACAATTTTCTGTAAAAGGTTATTCTAGTTATTCATACTGTTAAAAAAAATGCTACAGTCCAAATTTTAAAGATTAATTTATCTCAAAAGTTTTATCAGTTTTGCATAAAATTAACAAGTCTAATTCCCTTTCGAGAACTTTGGTAGAGATCTCTACTTGAATTTCCACTTCCATCTATCTATTCTGATAGTCATCAGAAGTCTCATGGTCTCACTCTCGATGTTGGATTTGTTCTATAATATGTTAAAAGAAAAAAAAGGGATTTTTTAATACAGCTTACCTGTAAAATCCTTTTCTTGGAGTACATCACGGGACACAGAGCGGCATATTCATTACTATATGGGTTATATGGAGTACCTTCAGGTGTGGACACTGGCAATCTCAAACAAACAGGAAGTCCCTCCCTATATAACCCCCTCCCCTAGAGGGAGTCCCTCAGTTTTGTAGCAAGCAGTATGCCTCCCAAAATGTTCCCAAAAAGAGGGGTGGGAGCTCTGTGTCCCGTGATGTACTCCAAGAAAAGGATTTTACAGGTAAGCTGTATTTAAAAATCCCTTTTTCTTTCTCGTACATCACGGGACACAGAGCGGCATATTCATTACTATATGGGATGTCCGAAAGCAATGCTTTAATGAGGGGAGGGAGACATCTTCCAAAGAAGGATTTAATTTAGAGGTATACTCAAATACTAGTAAATCCAACTTAAACAAGAAATGTAAATCTCAAATCAAATCAAGGGAGCCCCCTCAGATCCTGAGGAGCTTGAATCGCGGCCTGTAGTACTGACTGCCCAAAGGCTGTATCCGCATTCCTTCTTACGTCCAATTGATAAAATTTTGTAAACATGTGGACTGACGACCACGTTGCTGCCTTGCATATTCGAGCCATAGAGATCTGATGATGTGCTGCCCAGGAGGTGCCCATGGCCCTGATAGAATGGGCCTTTGCCGACAAAGGAGGAGGCAACCTCTTCAAACCGCAGGCCTGAACGATTAATTGTTTAATCCATCTTGCGATGGTGGATCAAGCAGCTGCCTGACCCATCTTGGGCCCTTCCGGTAAAACGAACAACACATCTGTTTTCCGAACCTTCTCTGTAGCTTTAAGATAGGCCTTTATGGCCCTGACAATATCCAACGTATGCAGCAACCCCTCCTTTCTAGAGGTGGGTTTTGGAAGAAGGATGGAAGTACCACATCCTGGTTCAGGTGGAAACTGGTTATAACCTTTGGTAGAAAGGAAGAATGAGGACGGAACCCCGCCCTATCCTTATGTAAAATGAGATATGGTTCCTTACAAGATAAGGCTGCCAATTCCGATACTCTCCTGGCCGAAACTATGGTGATCAGAAATACCGACTTTCCAGTCAGTAAAACCAAAGGTACCTCAGCCAACGGCTCAAGGGGTTGTTTCTGTAGAGTTGACAGAACAAGATTTAAGTCCCATGGACAAAGTGGTGATTTGACTGGAGGATTAACACGTAAGACTCCCTGTACGAAGATCTTAACCAGCGAGTGGGCGGCCAGCGGCCTCTGAAACCACACTGATAAGGCTGAAATCTGTCCCTAGATCGTGCTTAATGCCAGGCCTTTATTCACTCCTAGCTGGAGAAAACGTAATACTATCAATGGTATACTTGCGGGAAACCCATCTCTTAGCCTCACACCAGCCTACGTAGGCCCTCCAAACCCTGTAACAAAATTACCCTGGAGGCCGGCTTTCTAGCCTTAATGAGGGTAGGGATTACCTGCCTAGACAGACCTTTACCCCTGAGAATCAGGGATTCAGCCGCCAGGCCGTCAATTTTAGACGCCGTAATGCAGGGTGGAGGATCGGGCCTTGTGAGAGTAGGTCTGGCCCTAGAGGAAGAGTCCAAGGGCCTTCCGCTGCCAATTTCAGGACTAGTGAGTACCATGCCCTCCGGTACCAAGCTGGGGCTACCAGGATAACCGGCCTGTGCTATGATCCTGCGCCACAGGCGGGGTAGTAACTGCAGTGGGGGAAATGCATATAGAAGTTATGATTGATGCCAAGGGCAAACCAACACATCGGTTCCGCAGGCCATAGGGTCCCTCGTTCGAGACATGAACCTGTCTAGCTTCTTGTTGAATCCTGATGCCATGACCTCCACGTCTGGCACTCCCCACTTCTGGCAGATTGTCTGAAAAAAACTTGTGGATGCAGAGACCACTCCCCCGGCGACAGGGTTTGGCGACTTAGGAAGTACGCCTGCAGGTTGTCCACCTCGGGAATGAATGTCGCCGATATGCAGGGTACCTAAACCTCTGCCCACCGAAAAACAAGCTCCTCTCACTCTGAGTGGCTTGACTCTTGGTTCCCCCTTGGTGGTTCACCTATATGCCACCGCTGTGGCCTTGTCTGAATGACTTCTCACCGAGGACCCCTGTAATCTGGATGTCTATGCCAGGAGGGCTAGCCGAGCCGCTCAGAACTCCCAGACCTTGATGGGCAGCTGCCTCTCCGCCTCTGCCCAAGTTCCTTGGCGAGTGAACTTGTTCAAGACCGCTCTCCAGCCTTCCAGACCACTGGGCAGAACCAAGCTGCTAGAATTGCTGCCTGTAGGACACAAGTGTGGAAGCGTGTGGTATTGCCTCGAACATGGCCATCGCATACATAGGCGAATAGGTGGCTCTTTTTTGCTTAGAACCAACTGAATCAATCTTTTGATAGCCTCGACCTTTACCAGGGGCAGGAACATCCATCTTCTGTTCTGTGTCTAATCTCGTGCCGAGATATTCCAACTGCTTTGTAGGTTGAAATGCTGATCTTTCCCCGGTTTAGGACTCAGCCGAACCTCTCGAGGTACTGAACCATGAGGGCTACTACGCATTCCACCAAGGAAGCGAGTGATCTTATGATTAAGAGGTCATCCAGGTATGCTAGGACCGAGATCCCTTGGATCCTTTGGACTGACTAGAATAGGAGCTAGGACCTTCGTGAATACCCGGGGGCCGTAGCCAGCCCGAAGGGGGGCGCCACGAATTGGAAGTGACGCTGTATCACTGCGAAGCGTAAAAACAAAAATATTTGATGTGGCTGAAAGACCTGGTACATGAAGGTAACCATCCTTTATGTCTATAGAAGCCAGATCCTTCTGGAGTGTGGCGGCTGCTGACCAGACGGATTCTATCCGGAAAGAGCGAACCCTTAGGTAAGCATTTAAACCTTTTAGGTCCAAAATTGGTCTGACATTGCCGATGAGCATTGGTATGACAAACAGATTGGAATAGAAACCTAGCCCCTGTTCTTGGGCTGGTACCTCTACCATTATGCCCTGGTAAAGCAGGTGATCCAATGCTGCCCGCATTGAGGCCTTCCTTGTGGAGGAAATTTTAGAAATTCTAATCTGTAGCCTGCGGCCACAGATGATCGGACCCCCTCTGTCGGGGACCGATCCCCAGAGGCCTGTCCTTGCGATCCATTGTTAAAAGTTTGATCGCGCAGGAGGTCCGTACTGCCTGAAATTTGAGGGCCCTGGAACCGGGGGGAGCTGCCCTTTTAAACGCAGGACCCCGGAACTTCTTTTGACTGGTAAAAGGGTACTTTTGCCACTTGAAACAGTCTGAATGTATTTATCCAGATCTTTCCATGGAAGGGCAAACCTGCCAGCAGTCTTTTACATGGGGCTCGGCCGCCCAGTTCTTCAACCATAAGAGCCTTCTCATATGCACTAAAAATAGTGACAACGAGACGCCTGCTGGATGGAGTCTTTTTATAGCCTCTACCGCAAAGCACAGAGCTCTGGGAATATCCAATAACTCCTCTGCCTATTGGGCAGGGATGTCTAAGCATCTGTTTTGTCTGGTTCCTTAATGCCTGAAAAAACTCCAATTGCAGCCACTGCTGGCTGTAGCCAGGGATGCTGGAAAAAGTGTCTCTAAACGTTTATCGACCGGGACCTTAAACATTTGTATGTTTCCCCTTAGGCCAGTTAATGATTTATTCACCCATGAGATGGCTGCGTCCACAGTTGGGAGCG
Organism: Rana kukunoris; assembly: GCA_029574335.1. NCBI lineage: Eukaryota > Metazoa > Chordata > Amphibia > Anura > Ranidae > Rana > Rana kukunoris. Next base: position 72,484,225 of record CM056060.1, read on the forward strand.
CCCCCTTTCTTAGACAAATGTCTTTTCCATAGGGTAAATAACAGAAAACCTTCCAGGTGGTCTCCCATCCAGGCACTAAGCAGGCCCTACCCTGCTTAGCCTCCGAGATCAGACGAGATCGGGCGCTTTCCGGGAGATGCGGCCTCAAGGACCTCACGGGTAGTTGAAAAGCAGTGCCCAAACCGGGACCTGAACCCTGGACCCTCAGACCAAAAGTCCGATGCTCTAACAACTGAGCCATCCGGGCCCCTTTTAAAGAGCACTTGGTCAGGGGAAAGAGTGCCTGCAAGCACAAATATTTCCTGGCAGACGTGCATAAAGACTACCCTCTCGTCAGCTTTAGGCGGCAGAAAAAATTCTGTCCGGTCGTCCCAATCCTGGAAAAACCAATTCCTCTAACAGAGGATGGACCGGAAAAGCTGCGTTGCTTAAAGGCGCTTTTAAAAGAACCCAAAGAGGATACCGCAGGAACCTGAGGCTCTGGAAATGGCAAATTGAATGCCAAGCGGACCATGTCTGTCAAAGACTGGACCCACAGACTCTCCGCCTGGGAGGCTGAAACGATTCTTCAGTGGTAGATCCTCTAGGTTTTGTCCCTTTTGGCGATGGGGATCTAGTCCGCTTCTTGCCAGAAAAAGAGCCAGCGATCATAGCTGTCAACCTTTTTTCTCTAGCCCCCCTAGGGTGGCGGCTAGCATCTCCTCTGTGATAACACAGGGTTGGGCCGACCTGGGCCAGCCTCAGCACCAGACCCCCTTAATGGCTTATCCAGGGTGACCCCTATAGGAATAACCTGTGGGGAAAGTATTGGCATATCATCAGACCCAGAGAAGGAACCCCCTTTGTCTTTGCCTTTTCTTTTTTTTTTTTTGTGTTTTGATCCCTTGGAAGCCATAATACAAAACCGAAGGACTCCGCTTACAACCACAGACTGTTATAGCCAGGAGTACAAAAAAATAAGTTTTAGGGGACAATAGGATCACTAATGCCCCAAAAACGGTGGGGCTCAGTATGTTTTCCTTTTATAATATTATTCACCACATACAGCCCCACCCCCAACATGTTTGCCAGTATTCAACCTGTTGCAAAGGGGATTTTGGCTTAACAAAAAGTATTGGAGCTGACTCCAGCATGTAGTACCCCTTCTCGCCACCGGGAGTCACTGTGCTGCCAGCTCTACGTCCTCTCTCTCCAGCTCAGCTCTGAACTGAGCTAAGAACGCGCCTGCTGTGTATAACAGCAATTGAAGGCACGCCCACTCTACACTGCAGTCACGCTCCCCGCCCCCCCCTCCCGAACGGCGCGAAAATTTTCTATATGCATGCGCGCGTGCACGCGCGCGCGCGACTGTCGGGGGAGGAGAGCCCAGGAGGAGACGCACTCTGGAGCCCAGGAATGCAGGTTGGAGGACGCATCAGGCGGCAGATTTTGAATCCCGGCAAGGTAAGGCTAAAACAGGCCCCTAAGGAGTCCCTTTAGCCTAGAGACAGATCTGTTTTTTTTTTTAAAAGATCTTCAACCAGCGAGCAGCAGGTAGCTAGCAAACATACATAGATAGGTAGGGGGATCAAGTGATGGGGGGAAACATTTCAGGGCATCCTGTCCATCAGACATAGTGACCATGGTGCCAATGCAGAGCATACTCAGGCTACCCCCCTTAAGATCTCCCCTGGAGAGCCTGCTGTCGAACCAAGTCCCGCAGGCTCCCCTCTTACCTGCTCCATGCCGCAGGACGTTTTGCAAAACGGTCCAATCTTCTCCCATCTCCGTGGGTAGCATAGTAGACCTTCAGGCCCTGGGGTCCTATGAAGGTACCCACTGTCCTGGACCTATATAGCACCCTGGCAAACAGGAACTTATGGTCTTTACAAACTCCAAGTCCTGGGCCCAGGGTCCAGCCCTCCAAAGAGGAGCATTATAGGCAAAACCCCACGGTTTGGGGCCCGGGTACTGTCCACTTTGGCACTGAGGCTCCTTGGACAGATCCGGTTAGCCCGCCCTTAATCCCAAGGATGTGGAGCAAAGCTATTCCGTGACCAACACCTAAGACACTGGCGAAAAAACTGAGGGACTCCCTCTAGGGGAGGGGGTTATATAGGGAGGGACTTCCTGTTTGTTTGAGATTGCCAGTGTCCACACCTGAAGGTACTCCATATAACCCATATAGTAATGAATATGCCGCTCTGTGTCCCGTGATGTACGAGAAAGAAATTGTTCTACAATATGGATGTGATGGCAGAAGGAAGCAGATTCTGCTTTCTGAAACAAGAAAGCAAAGACTCTGTTGGGGGGTCAGAGTTGGGTAGTCAAGCACAGAGGACAAGGGGGCACGCTTTAAGTCTAAAGAAAAAAAAATATCTCTAAATACAGAAAGGTTTCTTCACAGTAAGAGCTGTGAAAATGTGGAATAAACTCCCTCCACAGCCAGGTCAGTAGATTGCTTTAAAAAATGCCCGGATTCTTTCCTAAATGCACATAATATAACTGGGTACGAACATTTACCCTGGGGGAAAAAAGTATTTAGTCAGCACCCAATTGTGCAAGTTCTCCCACTTAAAAACATGAGAGGCTTGTAATTGTCATCAAAGGTATACCTCAACTATGAGAGACAAAATTTGGAAACAAATCCAGACAATCACATTGTCTGATTTGGAAAGAATTTATTGCAAATTATCCCCGAAGAAACTGCTGGTTTGTTTTGGGTGGCATGTTACCTCTGTGACTCCGCCGTCTAGAGTAGTTGATGAGAGGCGTAGTAATGGAATGTCCACACAGAAGGTGTCTTTTTTTGTTGTGCTTTTATCGACCCAACAAGGTAAAACAGTTGAACTTGGTGAAGAATAGCAGAGATGGAGAACACAGATTCAGGTGTAGGTAAAAGGGAAACAGTCCTGCTTCCAACGACAAACTTTCACTTCGCCACTCCAGGTGCGCTATACCAATTCTGGCTGGACAGGCCACTCTCACAAGCCTGGCAGCCAGAATGACACTTGAACTTGGGGTTAAGTCCCTGCCATAGACCCTAGCAATGGTTGCAGAAAATAAAAGTCCAAAGTCCTCTTGACTGGACTTAACACCTGGATCTCCTTCAGGTAGTTTAGATTAGGTTATCGACTGATAGGCAACCAACATCCAGTGTCCGGTTCCCCTGGTCCCTGATGGATGGTCAGGCCCCTATTGTAACACCAGCCTCTCTTGGCACTCCTCAGGCAGACTTTCCACCGAACAGCTTCCTTCAACAGGACGGACAGCCCAGGACCTCTTTAGGTGGGGACCCAGTGGATTACTGTGTCCCAATCGTCAGTTCAATTGCTCCGAGCGAACGTGGTCCCGAAGCCAGGATCTCCGCGTAGCACGTGCACCAGGGCCCGGAAGGAATGGCTACCCTGAAGGTGAGCGCCACACGAGGAGAAGACCCAGGAAGATAGCGTCTGCCCCATAAATACCCCTCTTCAGCATGCACAGCGAGGAAGCCTCCTCCTGATAGGCTGCTGGGGAAAAGTATCCAGTTCTTCACTCCACTGCTGCCACCTGCCGACCTGGGGTGGAACTGCACCCCAGGAACAACAGCATGAGCCCACAGCACAGCCAAGCTGAGACAGAGACTCCAAATTTGAACTAATTAACCATGGTCAGAGTCACTTAACTCTCTTACTCCCTCTAAATTTCAATAACACTGGTTCTGAAAAGTAACCAGGCGCTACAGGTGGAAAATAAGTATTTGGTCAATATCAAAAGTTAGTCTCAATACTTTGTTATATATCCTGTGTTTGCAATGACAGAGGTCAAACGTTTTCTGTAAGTCACAAGGTTGCCACTCAGTGTTGCTGGTATGTTGGCCCATTCCTCCATGCAGATCTCCTCTAGAGCAGTGATGTTTTGGGCCTGTCGCTGGGCAACACAGGACTTTCAACTCCCTCCAACTGTTTTCTATGGGGTTGAGATCTGGAGACTGGCTAGGCCACTCCAGGACCTTGAAATGCTTCTTACGAAGCCACTACTTTGTTGCCCGGGCGGTGTGTTTGGGATCATTGTCATGCTGAAAGACCCAGCCACATTTCATCTTCAATGCCCTTGCTGATGGGAGGAGGTTTGCACTCAAAATCTCACAATACATGGCCCCATTCATTCTTTCAGGGACACAGATCGTCCTGTTCCCTTTGCAGAGAAACAGCCCCAAAGCATGATGTTGCTACCCCTATGCTTCACAGTGGGTATGGTGTTTTTTGATTGCAACTCAGCATTCTCTCTCCTCCAAACACGACAAGTTGTGTTTATACCAAACAGTTCTACTTTGGTTTCATTTGACGTTATAACATTCTCCCAATTCTCTTCTGGATCATCCAAATGCTCTCTAGCAAACCTCAGATGGGCCCGGAAATGTCCCTGGCGGTGTAGTGTGTTACTGATGGTAGCCTTTGTTACATTGGTCCCAGCTCTCTGCAGGTCATTGCTCACCGTTCTTGTGATCATTTTGACCCCACGAGGTGAGATCTTGCATGGGGCCCCAGATCGAGGAAGATTATCAGTGGTCTTGTATGTCTTCCATTTTCTAATTGTTGCTCCCACAGTTGATTTCTTCACACCAAGCTGCTTGCCTATTGCAGATTCAGTCTTCCCAGCCTGGTGCAGGTCTACAATTTTGTTTCTGGTGTCCTTCAACAGCTCTTTGGTCTTCACCATAGTGGAGTTTGGAGTGTGACTGTTTGAGGTTGTGGACAGGTGTCTTTTATACTAACAAGTTCAAACAGGTGCTATTAATACAGATAATGAGTGGAGGACAGAGGAGCCTCTTAAAGAAGAAGATACAGGTCTGTGAGAGCCAGAAATCTTGCTTGTTTGTAGATGACCAAATACTTATTTTTCACCATAATTTGCAAATAAATTATTTCCAAATCAATGTGATTGTCTGGATTTGTTTCCACATTTTGTCTCTCATAGTTGAGGTATACCTGTGATGACCATTACAGGCCTCTCTCGTCTTTTTAAGTGGGAGAACTTGCACAATTGTTTGGTGACTAAATACTCGATCAGGCTTTGCTGGAGTTTTTGCCTTCTTCTGGATCAACTCTAGGTGAAGGATTATGTATATTGGATGGATTGTATGTTTTTTTTTATTATTTATTACTAGATGGACTTTTTTAAACCTAACTCGGTAACTATGATTTTGTCTTTGAAGTCCTAAAAAGATATTAAAAGACATTGGGTTCTATTGCATCCGAAACCAAGATGACCAAACATTTGCGCCAGAGCATATTGCAATGCTAAAACTGTAATGAACGTTTATATGTATTCAGTAATTTGGCTAACAACATCCTTTCAGCAACCAAGTGTAAAAGATGTTAGGAATACTTGTGTTGTGTTAAACCTTAGGTGCATATCTTTTTAAGTAACCATCTCTAAAGACTTTTTAGAAAATACAGTCAATGTTTCAATTATCTAAATAGCAAACCGTTTTAAAGCTAGCACAATTTGTCTAAATTATTCCCACGTATACTGGTTCAGCAATGACCACATATAAATCATTATACTTCCAACAATTTTCTTAGTCATGCCAATCTTGCACACAGCAGTACAAGGAGGGAAGTAATGTGTCACTTGTTTAGGCATAAGCTGTCCTACTCAGTTCTGCAAATGAACGGACAATAATTAAAACACAAACAAGCAGAAAAAAGCAGGATGACATTTTATTCCACCCACTTACACATAATAAAGCTCAAATAATCGCCTATTGTACATGCCAGGATAAGATCGGTCTATGCTAATGTAGTCCCTTCTTCTTTTCCCCCATATACAGATTTTATATAGATCTTAAATTTACTCATTATCTTTAATCTGCTATGACGCAGGTTAGCCTTGAAAACAATAAAACATTCCATGCAACAGGGATCACAGGAAGGAAAAAAAAACATGGACAAATCCTAAATATCTGTCTGTCACATGTTCAGAAATTTCTAACATGCAAGAACCAGTTTATTATATTTCATAACTAGATACTGTAACGATTTTAGGGCGTAGCAGTCCAATTTTATTTAAAGGGGTTGTAAAGGTTTGTTTTCTATTTTCTAAATAGGTTCCTTTAAGCTAGTGCATTGTTGGTTCACTCACCTTTCCCTTCGATTTCCCTTCTAAATGTTTTTTTTCTTTGTCTGAATTTCTCACTTCCTGTTTCTCCTCAGTAAACTTGCCACCATAATCCGAGCGGTGGTTAGTCAGTCAGAACAGCTTACTGAACAGCTTACTGAACACCTTACTGAGGAAGAACAGGAAGTGAGAAATTCAGACAAAGAAAACAAAGAAGTTCATGGACGGACAAAGCAGCATTGACCTTAGGGTTATATCACCTTCCTTCCAGGAGAGACTAGGCAGAAAAACAGCACTTCAAGTGTTAAAAACAGTTCTGCAGTACAGCTTCTCCCAGGGGGCGTGGCTCCCCAGGTATATAACCCCCACTCTGACTAACAGCTCCAGTTCGTAACACGCAGTACAAACCAAAAGGAGGGGTGGGTGCTGTGTCCATCCATGAACTCAGGGAAATGGATTTTATGGGGAGTACAAAAATCCTATTTTCTCTTCCGTTCATGGACGGACACAGAAGCATTGACCTTAGGGACATCCCCAAGCAGTGTCAAGATTTTGAGGGGTGGGGAAAACACACAGCAAACCAGGGTTCACCCTAAACAAAAAAAATGGAGTTTCTCAACGGAGGAACTCCAACCTTAAACTGCCGCCTGTAAAACCTTGCAGCCGTAGGAGGCATCCGAAGATGCACTCACATCCACCTTGTAAAACTTAGAGAAGGTGTGGATGGACGACCAGGTTGCCGCCTTACACACCTGTAAAACAGAGGCTTGATGATGGAAAGCCCAGGAGGCACCAATCGCCCTGGTCGAATGCGCCGTAACCTGAAAGGGAGGCACCCGCCCCTTTAGGGCATAGGTCTGAAGGACTACCTGTCTAATCCACCTAGAAATGGTGGCCGACGAGACCGCCAGACCCTTTTTAGGACCAGTCACTGACACAAACAGTGAGTCCGATCTCCGGAACGGAGCCGTAGCGGACAAGTACACCCTTAGGAATGCAAAGCGGTCTCCTTCTGGTTCTTTGGCTGAGAACATAAGAATGTTAACACTATGTCCTCATTAATGTGAAAAGCCGAATGTGAAATGAGGGCTGCGGGCGCAGCACCACCTTATCCTTGTGGATGACCAAGTAGGGGGCCTTGCAGGACAAGGCCGCCAGTTCAGACACCCGTCTGACCGAGGTAATTGCTACCAGAAAAACCACCTTCTGAGACAAAGTCAAAAGAGGAATCTTTCAAATGTCCTCAAACGGGGGGTCTTGAAGCGCCAAGAGGACCAAATTAAAGTCCCATGGAGGCAGTGGAGGACGCACAAGAGGGGACACATGCTGGACCCCCTGTACAAACGTACGCACTAGAGAGTGCGCCGCCAAGGGTCGCTGAAAGTAAATAGCTAGAGCCAAGTTCTGACTCTTAACCATACTCAAGGTGAGAGCCTGATCCACTCCCCGCTGTAAAAACAGCAGAATCCGGGACAGCACGTATGGAAGGGGGTGCCACTTCATCTCCTCACACATATAGATGTAGGCCTTCCACGTACGATGGTAGATCTTACGTGAAGTAGTCTTATATCACCTTCCTTCCAGGAGAGACTAGGCAGAAAAACAGCACTTCAAGTGTTAAAAACACTTCTGCAGTACAGCTTCTCCACTTTTTTAAAAAGTCCTCCTCAAAAGGATAACGGACCGCAAAGCATTTCGGAACAGCAAAAGCTTTCTGCGGTGTATCCCATTCCTTGTACAGCAGTTTGTCCAGATATGGAACACAAGGAAACACTCTTGCGGCGCGGGGTGGTTTGCGGAACCCAAAAGGGACTGGCATATCTGATGCCTCCGCCAAATCCTCAAGTTTTTGAGTATCCCACACCGCAGTGATAAGGGCTCCAACAAACGCTTTATCTTGCGTCCGCTCTGCAACAGAGTCATCCTCACTGTCCGCGTGGGCCAAGCCTGCATCATCTGACATGACAGAACCAGAGCCGGAGGCAGTAGCACGGTCTGGTTCCTCGTCAGAGACATCCCCAGAAGCTGGCGCAGGGAGGGGGCATTTTTTACCCCCCTTCTGGCCACTAGTCGCTTCAACCCTGGCGAGAAACGCCTTAAGAACTGCCGTCATAGCCTCTACAGAGGCGGCAAGGGGCAGGGGCACTAAGGGTTAACTCAGGCATGGTTGGGGTGGAAGGCTCTGGTTCAGACTCCATGTTAACCCACACCATTGCCACCCTAGCACTGCAAGGCAGACACCCACCGGTTGCCCTACCGGCTGTAAAAACAGAGCAGGGGACCCCCCCCCCCAGGGAAACTCACCACCCGAGCCAGTTGTAGCTGTGACAGAAGCGCTGATATGTGTGCCCTAGAACATGAAAGTTCCCTGGCCACCCCTGGAGCAACGGGGCATGTCGTGGACGACCCAGAGCTGAGCTGAGGGCCGGCACACGCTCGATGACCGAACATGGGGGGACTACAAGGATCAAGGATCCTGTCACCCAGTCGGCAGTTGATAGTAGAATCCAGGATCCAAAAAATGCAGGAACCAAAATAATAAAAGCTAAAGAATCGCAAAAAAATCCAGAGTACATGGACTCCAGAGAGGCCAGCCTACTCCTGATGCTAGGCAGAAAAAAACTGGAGCTGTTCAGTCAGAGTGGGGGTTATATACCCGGGGAGCCACGCCCCCTGGGAGGAGCTGTACTGCAGAAGTGTTTTCAACACTTGAAGCGCTGTTTTTCTGCCTAGTCTCTCCTGGAAGCAAGGTGATATAACCCTAAGGTCAATGCTGCTGTGTCCGTCCATGAACGAAAGAAAAATTTTTTTTTAAAGGGAAATCGAAGGAAAAGGTTAGTGAACCAACAATGCACTAGCTTAAAGGGACCTATTAAGAAAAGAAAAAACAAACCTTTACAACTCCTTTAAGCGAAACAAACATCACAGAAAATCTTCCCTCGCAGGGGGTTCCACCATCATTGTATAACAGCCTCCTGGCTCGCTCACTCACTCTTACTTGGTCAAAACTCCTTCCTGGAGCTTACTTGCTCAGCTTTGTGCTGCTTGGTAGCGGGCCTCATCTGTCTCCTGCAGCCTTAGACTCCTAGAGACCGCATGTCTCTCTCGTGAAGCCGTCTTCAACTAAAAGCCCTCGCGACTCCTACACCAGGCCACCTGCCTGTAGGGTGGAGCTTTTCCCAAGTGTGAACCCTGAGCTCTCTTCCTGAGAGGAATATAAATCCAGACCACTGGTGTGCATCATCAAGCTTGTCTGTAAAAACCAGGCTGAAGGTGCTAATACACAACGTGACCTGGGGTCACCTCTCCACAATACATAAAGCAGAATTAAAGTGGATGTAAACCCCCCAAAAAAAAATTTTATGTCACAATGTAGAGAATAAAATTTCCTATCATCTGTGCCCAGTCTTGCCACACAGAGTTAATCCAGATCTGAGTAATCTTCTTTCAATGTTCAGTAAAATGAACAGCCTTCCAGATAAAAACCTGCCTAAATAAAAAGTCAGTTTTCTCTCTTCTTGCTCTGAGTGACAGGTTATTTACATATCTAGCTTGGACATGTTTATCATATGTTATGTTATGTTTATCATAACATGAGGTATAAAAAGTGAGAAATCCACCCCTCCCCCACATAACACATCCTGGTAATATACAATGAACTTTGGATCACCTCATGGTATGATAAACAAAACATGTCCAAGCTAGATATATAAATAACCTGTCACTGAAAGCAAAAACAGAGAAATGGACTTTATAATTTGGCAAGTTTTTATCTGGAATTCTGTTAATTTGCAATGAACATTAAAAGAGGATTATTTAGCGCTGGATTAACTCTGTGTGGCAAGACTGGGCACAGATGAATCGTATACTCTACATTGTGACATCAAAAAAAAAAAATGTTTTTGGGTTTACATCCACTTTAAACGCAAAACTCAAAAAGTGGATATATTGCAGTTTACTCATAATTCGATGTGGTGGCTGCATTCTATTGTTAAGCTCTTTTCCCTTTGTTTACACCTGGTGATGTGGCAAGTAACACACCTCCTGTAATAGAGTGCCTCCACTCTCGATGAAGGACCATAGGGGCACCTTTGGACAGCAGTATTGTCAGGCGGGGGAAAGGGGAGTGTTAGATGGAGTAGCAGATTTAGATACACCAACAAACTGAAGCTGAGACATTATAAGCAATTACAGCAAACAGTTTCACCTGGTGCAAATTGCCTAAAGAAGAAAATGAATGCAGAAACTACATCTAAAGGCCCCCATACACACAATTAGACTTTTTGACAGCAAATGTCCGACAGAGTTGTTTGATCAGACTATCAGACCGCGTGTACACTCTATCGGACAAACTTTTTCGCTTTTTCATCAGACAAATGTTCGATGTGAGAACATTTTGTGATTGGGGGGGGGGGGGGGTTGAGGAGGGTGACTGATGAGATGGTCTGATGCGGGAAGTCTGATGAGGGAAGTCTGTGGTGGGGGGATCCGTTAAGAGATGTGTCAATTCAGATGACTAAAACTAAAAGGACATTTTAGTCAGAAGACTGACTAAAACTAAATTTAATTTATATCACAACGGCCAAGTCTGTGTCTGCAGTGCATGTTCAAACCATAATACCATAAATAATAAACATGCTGTTCGATTTTTACTCCAGGAGTATATAGTGTTTGGCAGCTCTAAAAATAGAATGCATTAAAATTTAACTTAACACATTCAATTTTAGTAGACTATAATACGACTCAAACTAAAACAACCAAGATGAGTGAAATATAAGCGCAAACTAAAATAGCATTTTAGTCAAAAGACAAAAATTTGACTAAAACAAAAATGGCATTTTAGTCAAAAGACTGACAAAAATCGAAAATCGATGTCAAAACAACACTGGTAATGAGTTTGTGATGGGGGGATCTGTGATTAGGGAAGTCTGTGATAGAGAGGGGTCTGTGATGAGGGAAGTCTGATATGGAGTTTGTGGTTTGGAATTGAACATAACAGTATGTCAAAGTTTTGCATATAGACATGATGCTGCTGCATGAAAATCTGACTTGCAGGTGAATTTAATTTTAGTTTTAATTAACATGACATAAATTAATGGATGTGGGGGCTTTTTTGAGGCGTGATTTTTTTTTGGGGGGGGGCAGCATTTCATTCTTGGACCCAGGCAGCACAATGTCTTGGGCCAGCCTTGTCTAAAGTGTGTTAAGATATTACAGCTAGGGCACAACTAGAAAGCTAAATGAATCCTGCTGACCTTTGCACCCTTCCCTGGACTTCTGCACTCAGAAGGGGCTCTTTAATCCCTGTTGATCTTACCATGCACATAAGGAATCATGCACAATCCACCCTTAGTATTTCTAAATATGTTGTCCCCTTGACTCCCTTCTTTGGCACCCCAGCTTTTTCACCAGCTCTTCGAGCTACAGACTTCTGCCTTTGGAGTAAACAGAAGCACAGACGTCTCTCACAAGTTCTTTAATTGGATCCATCTCTAACTGCTACATCTTCCCCTGCATTTTTCCTGCAAAGGTTACAAAGCTAACAAGCTATATCCTTCATTCAATCCATTCCTTCAATACCGGATATTCCTGAATTGTTGACCTTACAGAAAGATCCACCAATACAAGTGGTCTCTCAGTTATACTTCACTCTCCTAACTGCTGACCACCCAGACATCCCTCCATACATGCAGATGTGGAAAAAGGAATTGAGCCTGACTTTTTCCCCATAGGACTGGCAAAAGTTTTTTCAGCCTGACACAAATTATCTCTTACCACAAAAACACAGAAGGGCTTTAACCCTTTCATGACTAAGCCTTTTTCTGACATTTGGTGTTTACAAGTTAAAATCTGTATTTTTTGCTAGAAAATTATTTAGAACTGTTGGAGATACAACAAAACTTCAGCTTAGCCTATTGTATGGAATGCAGTTTACAAAAAGGACACAAGATGTCGCTAATGCTTAATGATATGCTATGCTATGTATACTCTATGATGTGTTGTATTTTCCGGCCCACAGTGATCTACTTGTTGGTTTAATTTTCCTGCCTGTGATCTGTGTGTGTTCTCCTTACCATGTGCAGAGACATCTTTGTCTGTGTGCGATGATGTTCCAATAAAGAAGCCAGTTCCTGTTACTACACAACGTCTGATCTCAATTGACTCCGCTGCACCTATTAATTGTACTTTGCAACAGGTTATGGGCTCAGTGTCTGGATAAAGTCTTATGACCAGGTGTGGCCTAAGCAGAACAAAGCTTCGAACGGAAGACAGCGTGGCTGATGTGGAGATCGACATAAGAAAGCTTTCCAGTGACATCTCCTATAGACAAGTCAGACTGTTTATATATAAAGGAGGGATAAAATGGCCAGAAACTCAGAGCTTAAACTTTCAGTGGCCAAGCAGACTAATGACAATTATCAGCTATGGAAGTTTAAAGTGGAAATGCTATTATTCAGAGATGACTTGTGGGAGGTTACCACTACAGAGAGGCTACAGGATAATAATTAGGACTGGGACAAGAAAAACAGACAAGCATGTGCCACAATAAGTTTACTAGTAGAAGATGATCAGCTCATTCATATACGCAATGAGGACACAGCGAAAGGCATGTGGGATGTACTGAAAAGACTGCATGAAAGATCCAGTTTAAACAACAAGCTGTTTATGCTGCAGGAACTTTACAAAATGAGACTTGGCAGAGAACAGGACATGCAGGAGCATATAAACGCAATGCTGGAAGTGGTTGTGCAACTCAGATCGAGCGGGGAGAATATAACAGACAGTCACATTGCAGCCATGTTGTTATGCAGTTTGCCCGATACATACACTGCACTAATCAATGTACTGGAAACACGACCTGAGACAGAGCTGACCCTAGCATCTGTAAAAACCAGGCTCATAGATGAGTATCACAGAAGAAAGGAATTAGTGCAGGACTCCACTGAAACCAGCACGGCTCTTAAAGCTACAGACGCAAGATTACACAGGAAAGAAACCAGAGTGTGTTTCAGATGCCACAAACAGGGACACATAAAGAAAGACTGTACTATATGGAAAGCAGAGCAAATGAGACAACGTCCCTCTTATGCTAAACAAAAGGTCAAAACCACAATCAATGACCCATGGGAAGGCAACTGGAATGCCACATTTAAAGCGACAGGCAACAAATGCCAAGGCTGGTGCATCGATTCAGGGGCAACCAGTCACATGACACGTGATAGAAGTTTCTTCACAGAACTTGATCCGAACAACAAAGAAACTATTTACCTTGCAGATGGAAGCACAATACATGCAGAAGGATGTGGGCATGGAACCCTTGTATGCCCTGATTATGCGGGACGCAATTTAACCATACCAGTCAAAGATGTACTTTATGTTCCTAATCTAGAAGGAGGACTCTTATCTGTGAAACGTCTAACAGTCAGGGGACTCACTGTGAAATTCCAAGGTGACAAGTGTTCCATTATAAATGGCAAGCGCCAAGCTGGATGATCATCTATATCACCTCGACACCGTGAAGTAAAAGGAGAGACTATGTACACACAAGCACAATGACTGTATACATATATGGCACAGATGTCTAGGTCACAGACACCCAGAATGCATACTGGAACTACAGAGGAGCAATCTGACAAGGAATCTAATAATATCCCCTTGTCCAGTCACTGCTAAATGTGAATGTTGCATTAAATCCAAAGCTACGAGAGCAACACTTCCCAAAGTCAGCCAGAAGAGAGCCTCAAGACCACTTGACTTAGTTCACAGTGACGTGTGTGGTCCCCTAAACCCACCAACACCAACAGGTACATAGTGACTTTCATAGATGACTACTCAAGATATACAGTCACCTACCTGATACAACACAAGAGTGAAGTTTTCGACAAATTACAAGACTATATAACAAAGACAAGTAACAAGTTTCAGAGGAAGCCCCTCATACTTCGGAGCGAAAACTTCCGAACAAACAGTTTAAGTGAGTATAGACTCAACTAGTACTGAAGAGCAGATACAAGAAGGCTCAGACACAAAAACGGGACGGTCAACAAGAGAAAAAAGAGGTACACCACCTATACGTCTCTGATACAAAGCATCCTGTAAACTGGGAAGACATATCTCAACTTTCAGAACAAGAAGCAACTAAATGGATAAAGGCTGCTGAAGAAGAGATAAAAATCCATGCGTGACACTAACACATGGACACTTACAGAACTACCACCCGGAAGGAAAGCCATAGGCTGTAAATGGGCTTTTAAAGTGAAATACAATGCAGATGGCATGATTGAACGGTACAAAGCAAGATTAGTAGCCAAAGGCTATTCTCAAAAATACGGAGAGGACTATGAGACATTTGCACACTACAATACGGACTTGTGAAGTGAAACATTTTGATGTGAAAAACGCGTTTCTCCAAATGGCGATTTAACATAGGAAATCTACATGGAACAGCCACCAGGATTCAAAGATGAACAAAGGTCAGACCTAGTATACAAACTTTGCAGGAGTATACATGGCCTAAAGCAAGCAGCCAGAGCGTGGAATATAAAAATAAATGAAGTGCTTAAACATCCAAACTTTCAAAGGAGCAAAGCAGACCCCTGCTTATACACAAAGAGATTAGCAAACAGATGGGTCTATATGCTTATTTATGTGGATGATATCCTAATTTGCTTTGAGCAAGAAGGGGATGAAGCAGAAATATTGGAAAAATTAAATCAGCACTTTGACACCAAAGACCTCGGCAACATAAAGAATTACCTCGGTATCCAGATCAAGAGAGAGGAAGATGGCAGCTTTCGTCTGCATCAAAGACACAAAATACAAGAAATAATTGAAACCTTTGGAATGGAAGACGCCAAACCAGTGAAATCTCCCATGGAAACCAACTACCTAAAGGAGATGTATTGTCAAGATAACCCATTACCTACTAATACTCAATACAGGAAAGCAATAGGAAAATTGCTGTACCTTACCACTGCTACAAGGCTGGACATTGCAGCAACAGTTGGAACCCTATGCAGAAAGGTTTCAATGCCAAATTAAAAGGACGGGAATGCTGTAAAACGAATCATTCGATATCTTAAAGGGACTTTGCACTACAAGCTCAAGTTACCAGCAAGCGATGAAAGCACATTAACAGGATATGTGGATGCTGACTGGGCAGGAGACACCAGTGACAGAAAATCTACCAGTGGCTACTTATTTTTCCTGTCAGGAGGTGCCATCAGTTGGACTAGTAAAAAGCAACTCTCTGTTCACTGTCGTCTACTGAAGCAGAATACATTGCTGCAGCGCAGGCAAGCAAAAAAGTTATATGGCTAAGACAGCTATTAACAGATTTAGGTCAACCACAGTTGGGACCAACAGAAATCTATGAGGACAATCAAGGATGCATTGGACTTGCACATACTGAAGGAGTTAATTCAAGAACCAAGCACATTAATGTGAAGTTTCACTTTATTAGGGATCTTCAAGAGCAAGGTCTTCTCGAGTTAATTTATTGCCTGACCGAGGATATGACAGCAGACATCCTTACAAAGCCTCTGACCGCCGAAAGACATTCAAGGCTCACAAAGAAGATAGGTTTACCAGACTAAGCCTTAGTTGTTGAGAAGGGGTGTTGGACATACAACAAAACTTCAGCTTAGCCTATTGTATGGAATGCAGTTTACAAAAATGACACAAGATGTTGCTAATGCTTAATGATATGCTATGTATACTCTATGATGTGTTGTATTTTCCTGCCCACAGTGATCTACTTGTTGGTTTCATTTTCCTGCCTGTGATCTGTGTGTGTTCTCCTTACCATGTGCAGAGACATATCTGTCTGTGTGTGATGATGTTCCAATAAAGAAGCCAGTTCCTGTTACTACACAACGTCTGATCTCAATTGACTCCGCTGCACCTATCAATCGTACTTTGCAACAAGAACCCCCAAACATTATATATATATATTTTTTTAGCAGAGAATCTAGAGGATAAAATGGGATTGTTGCAATATTTTATGTCACATGGTATTTGTGCAGCGGTGTTTTAAACGCAACTTTTTGGGAAAATTTACTTTCATGAATAAAAAAAATGAAAAGGTAAAGTTAGCCCAATTGTTTTGTATAATGTGAAAGATGATTTTACGCCAAGTAGATACCAAACATGTCACGCTTTATAATTGCAGGCACTAGGGGAATGGCGACAAACTACATTACCTAAAAATCTACATAGGCAACGCTTTAAACTTTTTTGTACGGTTACCAGGTTAGCGTTACAGAGGAGGTCTAGTGCTAGAAATATTGCTCTCGCTCTGGCGATCGCGGCGATACCTCATACGTGTGATTTGAACACCGGTTTCATATGCGGGCGCATCTTCTGTATGCGTTTTCTATGTTGCGCGCGCTCGTGGGGAGAGGGGCGCTTTAAAAAAAAATGTTTCTTATTTATTTTAATAATATTAAATTGTGCTTTTTTAAAAAACAATTGGTCACTTTTATTGCTGTCACAAGGAACGTAAACATCCCTTGTGACAGTAATAGGTGGTAACAGGTATTCTTAATGAAGGGATCGGGGGTCTAAAAGACCCCCCAATCCCTCCTTTGCACTTCAAAGTTTTAGATCGCTGAAAACGGCATTTCTGAATACTGTGTACTTTTTAAATTCGGTGCCATTGACAGCTGAGTAACCCGGAAGTGACGTCATGACGCTGCTTCCGTGTTTACATTGAGGAGACTGAATCAAAGCCCTTTACAGGTTTGTTTAAGTCTGCACCTAGACACTAGAGGCATAAGATTGCAGATTGAATCTCCCGGTGGGACGGGAGGCCCGGTCAGAGCGGCGGTGTCCCCTCCCGCTCCTCCGGCATAACAACTGAGTGGCTTTTAGCCGCATTGGTTGTTATGCCTGGATAGCCAATCGCTGGCTCTAAACAACGGTACCAGGATGATGCGAGCATCATCCCGGTATAACCCCCAAAAGCCAAGGACTCATATAAGCGTACGCCCGGCGGGAAGGAGTTAAACTTGTAACCAGATGGTACATATGTCCCTCGATACTCCACTACTTTAATCTCACTATTCCTGACAGTGCCCCTGGAAGACGTGACCTTTCACAAAACTAGTAGGGCGGAACGAGCGGCGTGCTGATGTCACCTTCCTGGACTGCTTGTGTTTCCTAGACGGACGGGTCTGTCTGCTTGCGTCCGGCCGGCGCAGCAGACTCAAGGCAATTCTGTCACTGCAAAATTGTAAGTGCAATGTATTTCCTTTTTTATTCATTAAAGTCAAGAGGTTTTACACTATCTGAGGCACTTTCGTTTTTTTCATATCTTCACGCCACTTGGTATTCACTGTCATGGAGTGTGCAGGTGACTATTAGTACGGTCTTTGGAGCGATATAGCCCAGCAGTTCTCATACCTATACGTTTCCCTGGGTCCCTCATAATAAGGGGCCACCGGGTTCTGGTACAAAGATCTGTGTCTTATTGGTGGTGGATATCACTGAACTGGTTGCAATTTTCACTATTGACTCAACTGGATCATATCACTCAAGGATTTTTGCACTGGTGGTGGAACACTTTTATGTGGACAGCGATAAGGACTTTTTCACTTTTTTTTTTGTTTTTCAATGGACTTTTATTCTAATTTATTCTTTGATTAGTAATTAATGATTTATATCACAGAATCTGTCCACACTTATACCAGTTATCATTTAAGGACTGTTATTTCTTTTAAGTCTGTTTCTGGATTATGCACATGTTTGTTTTAGCGCGACTATATATTTTTCTATTTTGATCATTGTTTGATGTTGCACAGGAAGTCGCAGCTTTATATCAGCTTCATTAGCATTTTGTCACCCTGTGGATACACGGGTTTGTTTTTTCATATCTTAGCGCAATTCCCCCCCCCTTTTTTTTCCATATTCCTGACATGTGCTAGCGGTTCCATACCTCGCAGGGCAACCTGCTTCACATTTTGTGGGACTGCCCACCAATACAGTCATTTGTGGGAAAAAAAATTGACTTCTACTGTAACCTCATGGCAACCTCTATCCAGGCTTCACCCAGGATAGCTCTACTTTCCATGATCCCCAGATCTTTTAAATCCGGTAGGGCAGTCATTACTTGCCACTGGAAATCAACAACTGTACCCCCCCCCCTTGGGGAATGGGGAATTTCTTTATGTAGTTAGTCTCTTATTACTGACCTGTACTATTCTTCACGAAGATACGGAAAAGATAATTACAATACAGATGTGTTTCTTTAAATACCACCAGAACTCCATAGTACACAATGGTTATTCTCCTACTCAACGTATTACGCTACTAGTATAATTACTATTGTTTTAGCCTTACGCTACTACTAGTAAAGCCTATTTTGCCAGCACTCGACTCCCATCCCATCAGCAGAGCAGCGCATGGAAGTGTCAGTGAAACATGAATGCATGCCAATTTCAGAATTTCCCACACTGGACTTGCACTGAGGGGTAGGCACTGTTCCCCCACACATTGTAAAAGATGGGAAACACTGTTTGGTTCTCCAACTTTGCAGGAGCTGCGATTGTCAGCTTTTGTGATGGGGAAGAGAATGGGTGAAGTTCTGATAGAGGGGGAGGTCCCTTTTTCCAGGAGGAGGAGGAGAACTTTCTTGGCAACTGCTAAAGCCAATCACAGTCCTGCTAGCCCCACCCACCATCTAGAGGAAGATGACTCACTTAGTTGCCACTACAAATCTCAGAATGAAGAGATTTCAATGTGATTGAGAAAACCACAATCAGATGACAGTTTGTGAAATCACTGTTGAGCATCTGGGAACTTTGTTGAAATTATTCCTGAACCTTTGTGTCACTTATTAGTGAAACCCTGCACTCTGTGTCCCTTTAAGCCACAGCCAGTATTTTATTTAGCACAATGAAAATCACACCAAACCACATTTTCTCAGCTGCGGGGGCCCAACTTATAATCCTGCACACAGGCCCACTGCTTTCAGAAAATGCCCCTGAACTGAGCTCATCATTGCACATCCATTCCATATGCTTGTATATATTACCACATACATCTCATACAAGCATGTGGGCTGGATGTGAGAGGTGGATCAGCAAGATGAGTGTACCAGGACAGGAAGATGTGTCTTCTCTCTTCTTCCTTTCACCACTCTGCATATCACGCAAATCGTAGATGCGCAAGATAAGCAGGAGGGTACAACGATGGGGAAAATTAGCATGAGGAGGTGGAACAGAAGAGCAGGAGGGTACTGCAGTGGGGAAAATGAGCAGGGAGGTAGAGTGATGGAAGAGATGAGAAGGGGGTTCAGTTTTGGGCCAGATGAGTGGAAAGGGTTCAGTGTTGGGCCAGATTATCAGGGGAGGTTCAGTGATGGGGATGGAAAAGCAGGGGGTAGAGCAGTGCCGTAGATATGAAAGGAGGTGTATTGGTGGGGCAGATGAGCAGGGGGTACATTGATGGGTAGATGAGAAGCCGGTAACAGTGGTGGGGAAGATGAGAAAGGGGGTTACAGTGGTGCAGCAGATGAGCAGATGGGTTCAGTGTAAGGACACATGAGAAGGTGATTCAGTAGTGAGACAGAAGAGCATAGGGATACGTCGGTGGAGTAGATGTGGAGGGAGGTACAGTGGTGGGGCAGATGAGAAAAGGGGTACATTGATGGGGCAGATGAGCAGGGGGGTTACAGCGGTGGGACAGATGTGCAGGAGGTACAGTGGTGGGAGGGATGAGAAAAGGGTTTAGTGGTGGGACAGAAAAGCAGGGGGGGGGGGTACAGTGATGGGGCAGATGAGCAGGAGGGGGGATGGGTTCTGAAGAAGAGGGTTCTCCCTCCGAACGCTTAAGCCGTTTGTGATGCCACCCGGTTCCTCCAAACATCTGGTCCAGGTGTCTAGAGATACTGCTCATAATTGTTGGAGTACTGATATTCCTTGTTTTAAAGCTTGTTTGTGGGTAGTAGTATTATTATTGTTATATTTTATAAACAAATTTTATCTTTGGTAATGCACAAGGTTGGTGCGCTCTCCTTCTCTTTTTGTATGTTTCAGTTCTAAGGATACCCATTTGTTCTGAGGAGGGCAGCAAGACCTTTGACATTACATATTTTACCAAAAGGGTTGGCTACACCACCTACTCATTTGACCAAGCTCCCAAACGCAGGAAATTGTATTGTGTTGTTTGGGTTCAGTGTTGGGCCAGATGAGCAGGTTTATTTTAACAGTGAGAGACAAAACAAAAATATCCAGAAAAAAGCATATAAAAAAAGTTATAAATTGGTTTGCATTTTAATGAGTGAAATAAGTATTTGATCCCCTATCAATCGGCAAGATTTCTGGCTCCCAGGTGTCTTCTATACAGGTAACAAGCTTTTAAAGGGAGTGCTCCCAATCTCAGCTTGTTACCTGTATAAAAGACACCTGTCCACAAAAGCAATCAATCAGATTCCAATCTCTCCACCATGGCCAAGACCAAAGAGCTGTCCAAGGATGTCAGGGTCAAGATTGTAGACCTGCACAAGGCTGGACTGGGCTTCAAGACCATCACCAAGCAGCTTGGTGAGAGAGTGAAAACGGTTTGATTATTTGCAAATGGAAGAAACACAAAATAGCTGTCAATCTCTATCGGTCTGGGGCTCCATGCAAGATCCCACCTGGTTGAGTTTCAATGATCATGAGATCGTTGAGAAATCAGCTCCAAAACTACACAGGAGAATCTTGCCAATGGTCTCAAGGCAGCTGGGACTATAGTCACCCAGAAAACAATTGCTAACACACTACGCCATGAAGGAATGAAGTCTTGCAGCACCCGCAAAGTTCCCCTGCTCAAGGAAAGCACATGTACAGGCCCGTCTGAAGTTTTCTAATAAATGATTCAAAGGAGAAATGGGTGAAAGTGTTGTGGTCAGATGAGACCAAAATCAAGCTCTTTGGCACCAACTCTACTCAACTAGTTTGGAGGAGGAGAAATGCTGCCTATGACATAAGAACACCATCCCCACTGTCAAACATGGAGGTGGAGTTTTTTGCCAAAGGGACAGGACAACTTCACTGCATCAAAGGGACGATGGACAGGGGCCATGTACTGTCAAATATTGGGTGAGAACCTCCTTCCCTCAGCCAGGGCATTGAAAATGGGTCGTAGATGGGTATTCCAGCATAAAAATAACTCAAACACATGGCCAAAACAACAAAGGAGTGGCTCAAGAAGGACATTAAGGTACTGGAGTGGCCTAGCCAGTCTCCAGACCTTAATCCCAAAGAAAATATGTGGAGGAAGCTGAAGGTTCGAGTTACCAAACGTCAGCCTCGAAACCTTAAAGGGGTTGTAAAGGTTAGTTTTTCATTTTCTAAATAGGTTCCTTTAAGCTAGTGCATTGTTGGTTCACTTACCTTTTCCTTCGATTTCCCTTCTAAATGTTTTTTTTTTTCTTTGTCTGAAATCCTCACTTCATGTTTCTCCTCAGTAAGCTTGCCCCATCATCCAAGCTGTTCTGACTAGGGGTTAGTCAGCGTGCTCGCCCCCTCCCTTGGGACTACATCCCTGTGGGGAGATGCTGTGAACACAGAGAGGAGTAGGACAAAATCTCTCCAGAGAGGTGTGCAAAACTCATGGCCAACTACAAGAAACATCTGACCTCTGTGATTGCCAACAAAGGGTTTTTGCCATCAAGTACCAATTCCTGTTTTGCGAAAAGTTCAAATACTCGTTAAAATGCAAATCAATTTATAACTTTTTTTAAATTAGTTTTTTCTGGATATTTAGTTGTTATTCTGTCTCTCACTGTTAAAATAAACTTACCATTAAAAATATAATATTAATGATCATTTCTTTGTCAGTAGGCAAACGTACAAAATCAGCAGGGGATCAAATACTTTTTTTCCCTCACTGTACATTTGAGATCTTATGTCATCTGAAATCTTCATTCTTATTCTCTGTACTTTACATTCAATAAAATCAGATTGAACTAAGCTATTCGGGGCTAGAGAGCAGCTTAAATGATGGAACTTGGTTGAAAAACCCTGACCGGATGTACATGAAGATGGGGGGGGGGGGGTGTACAGCTTTTTTGATTGCTCTAAGCTCCAACATGTTGCTGGTGAGCTTGGCATCCTCTGGCAACCATGTCCCTGAACTGCAAGAGATTGGAACACTCTTCCCCAGTCTGAGAGACTGGCACCTGTGGTTATCACCTTCTTTATTATAGAAACGTCATCCTCATTGCCAAAGCTGGGTTGGAAACCCAAGCTAGTGAGTTCCTTGCTTCAAAAAGGAACCAGCATAAGAGAATGAAAGGTGCTTCTGGATAGCAGCATCTGACCAGAGGAGGTGCCCCCAAAAGAGTGGCCCCCCCTCTGCTGGATGGCTAAAATATCCTACACCCCACTGCGGATTGGACCCCTCCTGGGCTACCATCACTGCTGGACTCTTTTATAACATGATGATCCTTTTAACTGATTGCCGACCGCCCGCCGTCATATTACTGCGGGACGGTGGCACTGCTGCGCGGGAGCACGTAGCTCTACGTCCTCCCTTTAGCAGCTTGTCGGGCGCGCCCGGTGGGTACGATCACCGCCGGGCACCCGCGATTGCTCGTTACAGAGCGGGGAACGGGAGGTATGTGTGTAAACACATACCTCTTGTTCCTGTCAGCGGGGGAAATGCTGATCTTCTGTCCATACAATGTATGGACAGAAGATCAGTGATTTCCCCTAGTGAGGCCACCCCCCCCCCCATACAGTTAGAACACACCAGGACCACACTTAACCCCTTCCCTGCCCCCTAGTGTTAACCCCTTCACTGCCAATGGCATTTTTATAGTAATACAACAATGCATTTTTATAGCATTGATCGCTATAAAAATGCCAATGGTCCCAAAAATGTGTCAAAAGTGTCCGATGTGTCCGCAATAATATCGCAGTACCGGAAAAAAAACGCTGATCGCCGCCATTACTAGTAAAAAAAAAAATAATAATAAAAATGCCATAAAACGACCCCCTTTTTTGTAAACACTATAAATTTTGCGCAAACCAATTAATAAACGCTAATTGCGATTTTTTTTTTAACGAAAAATATGTAGAAGAATACGTATCAGCCTAAACTGAGGAAAAAAAATGTTTTTTTATATCTTTTTTGGGATTTTTATTACAGCAAAATGTAAAAAATATTGAATTTTTTTCAAAATAGTCACTCTATTTTTGTTTATAGCGCAAAAAATAAAAACCGCAGAGATGATCAAATACCACCAAAAGAAAGCTCTATTTGTGGGAAAAAAAGGACACCAATTTTGTTTGGGAGCCACGTCGCACGACCGCGCAATTGTCAGTTAAAGCGACGCAGTGCCGAATCACAAAAAGTGCTCTGGTCTTTGGGCAGCAATATGGTCCTACGGGGCTAAAGTGGTTAACTTCTGATCTCTAGTAAGTGTTTTTTAAACCTTTGTCAATAAAGTCGTGGTTTTTCTGCACTTAGAGGTGCTTTCTTTATCTTTTTCCTTGCTTGGATGCCAAGGAGCATGAGCAGGTTGATAGAGAAAGCATGCTTGTTCCATGCCAAGAAGATATTGTGTTGGAGAAGCCTTGAACGGCACTGGGTGAATAGAACACCTACAAAAAGGAAGCCACGATGAGGCCCAGGACTTTTAGACAGTCTCACAGAGCGATGCTTTTGGTGTCATGACAATTGCAGAAGACAATTGCTTAGCCAAGGTATTGTCCTGGAAAACCGTGTAGAAATTGCAGCGATAACTGGTTGCAGAACTGTGCTTGCGACAGTAAACAACCTAAGGGTCTGCCGTGTCTGGGCTTCATAGGGATGAACCACACCCCTGGACCTGTGTAGTACCCTGCAGCGAACTACAAGAACTACACAAAGTGTCAAGTAGACTGCCTATGCAGGATTCAGCCTCCAAAGCAAAATCACAGGCCATTTCCATAGATTAGGGTCAGGGTACGGGCCCACAGTTTTACTGAGGTCACACCCACATGGATGCACTGCTTCTATTGTTGTATTAGAAAACAAAAAAGAGCTTATTAAAGAATCCAAAAATAAATAAACTAGTTAAGCTAGTTGCGAGAGATTTCCTCATAAGGGAGAAGAGGTTCATCACCTGAGGCACTTGCAAAAAAACTGAGGACTCACAGAGTTGGGTAGGGTTACAGGGAAACAATCAGGGGGCATGTCCTTTTAAGCTTTGCAAGTGCCCTGTACACACATACGATCAGTCATAACATTAGGATGACCCACCTAAGGTCCCCTTTTGCCACCAAAACAGTCTTGACCCATTGTGGCATGAACACCGACACCACTAGAACTCTGAAAGTATGCTGTGCTACTGGCACCATGCTGTCAGTAGGAGATCCTGTAAGTTGTGAAGTGGGGCCTCTATGGATCAGACAAAATCCCAGATATTTGATGTATTGAGATTTGGAAAATGTTGAGGCCAATTCAACACCTCAAACTCATTGTGTTCTTTAAACCATTCTTGAACCATTTTGGCAGTGTGGCAGGATGCAGTATCCTGCTGAAAGAGGTCACTGCCATCAGGGATTACCATTTCTATGAAGGGGCGTAATTGGTCCACATCAATGTTTAACCACTTCAATACCAGGCACTTACATATTTTCAGCGCTGTCGCAATTTGAATGACAATTGCACGGTCATGCTACACTGTACCCAATCAAATTGTTTAGCGATTTGTTCCCACAAATAGAGCGTTCTTTTGGTGGTATTTGATCACTGCTAAGGTTTTTATTTTTCGCGCAACAAATAATAAAAAAAAAAAAGTTTCTTTGTTTCTGTTAAAATTGTTTGTAAATAAGTATGTTTTCTCCTTCAATGATGGGCACTGATATGGCTGCAGTGACGGGCACTGATATGGCTGCAGTGACGGGCACTGATACGGCTGCAGTGACGGGCACTGATACGGCTGCAGTGACGGGCACTGATATGGCTGCCGTGACGGGCACTGATATGGCGGCACTGATAGGTGGGCAATGATGGGTGGCATTGCTGGGCATCACTGATCTGGCAGGTATCCATAATGGTGCCAGTCAGTGCCCATTTGGCATACATTGGGCATATATTGGCGAGTGCGGAAAAGCCAACCAACGGCTCTTACTGTTTACATCATGATCAGTCGTGATTGGACGGCTGATCACGTGGTGAAGAGCATCCGTAGAGGCTCTTCACCAAGATCGGTGTAGCAGTTTGTCAGACTGACACGCTGCACCACCGATCGCCGCAATGCAAACCCCACAGGCGCGCAGCGCGCAGTTATCCTGCTGATGTCATGCGACTTGTCCAGTCAGGATAACTGAACCACCGCCTGGCCGTCATTCTGCTTCCGAAGACGTAAGCGCATGAAACGTACGTAAAGCGGGCACACGCACACCTACACGCACTTCTGGTCCTAACCAGCTGTTTGATTTTGGAACGCACGCTGTTTCCACGCTGGTGCTAATAGCAATTGGACATCCCTAGTGCAGTGTATCTCTAGAGCCTACAATCCATCTGGGCATAGGCTGCAACTAATTTGACTGTACATTTTTTGTCTTTGACACTGTCACTGTCAGCTGTGTCAGATCTCTGTCCCAGCCTGGTGTCATTTTTATTTATATATTTTTATGCTATCTTTTTACATTTTTTGTACTTTTGCACTTGTACCTATGCTATTGGTTGACAGTGCCAATAAAACCTTTCTTTTTTAAAACGTATCACGCTATGGAAGCTTTTCTTTCTTGCTTTGGAGGAAACCAGAATACTCATTGAATCTCATATCACTAACCAAACATACCAAGGACATACTGCAGGAGCCCAGGTGATCTATCAGGAATCGGTGCAATCCAAGGAAAGGACTCACGGCAGTTTGGAGCAACACGCTGACTAACACGCATTTTACCCCAGCAGGGGTGAGTGCTTCTGGTGAGTGGGGACCCATAAGGGGGAACACCGGACCCACTGCGAAAGTCACTTGTTATACTGTCTACCACCTATCCAAATAGGTGCACCCTGACCACCCATCTCACTTGTTATATACTATATGGACTTCTAATTTATAATTAATGTTTCTGAATTATCGAGTATGATGGTTATATGAACTTAAGGCCATGTGCATTTACTAAGATCTTTACACAAGTTTTTATTGCTTTATGTTGAAGTACGGACAGTCAGACCTGTCACAGTAGTAAATTTTACCATTATTATATCTCTGTAACTACACCTCCGGTGGCACATAGAGGTACTACCACCTGTGCCTATACACATCCACTAATATTACTTTTGCACGTTGTACTACATACATATATATTTTTAGGGAATGTTGTCCCATTAAAGCCCACACTTACCCAATTGGGCTCGGTCACTGGCTCAGCAAACAACATACTAGTGACAGCGCCACTACCCCCACCACCTTTTCCGTCATTCTGCTATAGCCTAGGCGAGAAGTGGTTAAGTGGTGTGTATGTGTCAAATTAACACCCACATGAATGGCAGGACCCAAATCTGTTACCCAACAGAACATTGCCCAAATCATAACACTGCCTCACAGCTTGCCTTCTTCCTATATTGTATCCTGGCATTATCTCCTCCCGAAGTAACAAATCAAAACACACCCAGTCATTCCACGTTTTAAAAGAAAACATAATTCATCAGACCAGGCCACCTTCTTCCATTGCTCTGTGGTCCAGTTCTGATGCTCGTTGTAGGCGCTTTTAGCTGTGGACACCGTTCAACATGGGCACCCTGACCAGTCTGTCACCATGCAGCCCAATACACAACAAACTGCAATGCCCAGTTTTTTTCCTGATTTTAACACACCAGCTTCATGGACAACATGTTAATTTGCTGCCTAATACATTCTACTAGGGCCGAAACAATTAATCGATAACTAATCGATTATGAAATTAATCGATTTAACGTTTTCATAATCTATTAATCAGCCAGTAACATAATGGGGTTAAAACAATCAAAAAAAAAATCCCTTTTTAGTACAAAAAGTGCAAATCACTACTGTAAATATTACTTTCACTGTCCCACAGTAAAAAATGAACCCCTTACAGTAGCGATTATTTGCTCTTTTTGTACTAATGTTCGTTTTTTTAACCCCATTATGTTACTAAACATCTCAGAACTGGGTCACACCTCTGTGTTTCCATGATTTTTTCAGCTGCTGTGTATTTGGAAAGGGCAAGGAATTTTTTTTTTAACCACTTAAGGACCGCCTACTGCACATTTACGTCGGCAGAATGGCACGGCTGGGCACATCAACGTATATATACGTTGATTTTAGTACCCAGCCGTGGGTCGCGGGCGCGCGACCCGGTCCGAAGCTCCAGGACCGGGACCGCGGGATTCGCGGACCCGATCGCCGCTGCAGTGCGGCGATCCGTCCCTGGAGCGGAAGAACGGGGAGAGCCGTGTGTAGACACGGCTTCCCCGTGCTTCTCTGTGGCCGTAGCATCGATCGCGTCATCCCTGTAATAGGGGGACGCGATCGATTACGTCACACCTACAGCCACACCCCCCTACAGTTGTAAACACAACACATAGGTCACACATCCCCTACAGCGCCACCTGTGGTTAACTCCCAAACTGCAACTGTCATTTCCACAGTAAACAATGCAATTTAAATGCATTTTTTGCTGTGAAAATGACAATTGTCCCAAAAATGTGTCAAAATTGTCTGAAGTGTCCGCCATATTGTCGCAGTCACGAAAAAAATCGCTGATCGCCGCTATTAGTAGTAAAAAAATAATAATTAATAAAAATGCAATAAAACTATCCCTTATTTTGAAAACGCTATAAATTTTGCAAAAACCAACCGATAAACGCTTATGGCGATTTTTTTTACCAAAAATACGTAGAAGAATACGTATCGGCCTAAACTGAGGAAAAAAATGTTTTTTTTTATATTTTTGGGGGATATTTATTATAGCAAAAAGTAAAAAATATTGCATTTTTTTTAAATTGTCGCTCTATTTTTGTTCATAGCGCAAAAAATAAAAACCGCAGAGGTGATCAAATACCACCAAAAGAAAGCTCTATTTGTGGGGAAAAAAGGACGCCAATTTTGTTTGGGAGCCACGTCGCATGACCGCGCAATTGTCAGTTAAATCGACGCAGTGCCGAATCGCAAAAAGGGGCAAGGTCCTTTACCTGCATTTTGGTCCGGGTCTTAAGTGGTTAAAGCCAAACAGTGCTATTTTGTTTTTTTGGTTCAATATACTTCAATGGAGAAGCTACAGAAAAGCATGTAATGCATTTTTGTGGCAATTTGTGTTTTGTAATCTGCCCAAAAACAAATTGGCCCAAATACAATTAAAAAAATGCAAATCGCCGCAATTTTTTTTCTAAGGTTATTAACCGATTAATCGAAACAATAATCGGCCAACTAATCGATTATGAAAATAATCGTTAGTTGCAGCCCTACATTCTACTTCCACTGACTTTCAGATTCCATTGTAAGAAGTCGATTAGTGATCTTAAAGTGATACTAAACACACCCTGTTTAAAGAGGGAAGTACAGTCAAATTTTGTTTGTCTATACTTCTCCTGTGGATCACCGGTGTGCAGTTCGTTCTGCACTCCCGTGACCCTTATTTAGCAGACAGCGGGATGAAGCCTGCTGTCGGCTGACGTCACAGAGCCAAGTCCAGGCTGGGGAAAATTTGCAACCATATGATCAGGATCCACCCAGAAGCCACGACCACCACCTGGCTCTCAGTGAGCCTGAGCCAGCAGCTCCCACTCCCTCTACAGTCCAGTGCTGGCGGAGGTGGGAGGCAGAGGAGACAGTGGTGACTGACAGTCACCAGTTCTCTGCTCAGAGTGGAGAAAAGAATTGAGCAATCAGCTGTGTTTCATCGATCAGTTCTCACCCTTAAAGATGGCGGGGAATATGTTTCACTAATGTAATTTTATTTTAATTAGCAGACTTGCTTATTTTTGGAGTAAATATGTTTTTTTTATATATATATTTTACGATTTATTCATAACAATTTAAAGCCTCTTTTCTGTTCCAGAAAAACAAATGTATAATTATGTTAGGATAGGCTGCAAAACCTAAAAGATGCGTGGAGCAAAGATCACATCGGAAAAAAAAAAGGCTCAACAATTCCAGGGGATTTAGAGAGAGAAAAGGGCCTGGGGACTTCATTTTAACTGACTGCAGTAGGCAGCACCGAACGTATTTGCTTTGGTTTTCACACATCCTAAAAATCTTTCTACAACTTTATTTTACACATTGCAATAATGTGTTAAGGCAGAGATGTCTGTTAATAATTTTTTTTGCACTTGGTTCCTATAGCAGTCATTTTCTTTGTATAAAACACTGCCAACCAAAACCTACACGCAGATATCATTTAGATGGCAGAACACCAGACAGTGCTGGCAAGAAAATAATTAAAATCACAGTTAGCTTTTCCCAAAACGAAAAACTGAGAGGTTTGTTAGGTGTGCTTGATGCAAAACTGCAATTAGATTAAAACCAGAGACATTCCCCTTACTTGTTCACATGAAAAATATGGCGATTTTAAGCTTAGAAATCTCTGCAGGGCTAATACATATTAAGTTTGTTGCCAAGTTCAAGGGGTGTTATATGATACCTCAAACACATAAATCAGGGCCTAATTAGTCTACAAAGGTGGGCCTAACTTCACTTATGTTATGGAAGAAAAATGGAGCAAAATATACAGCACATCATTGATTAGAACTTCAGACCTTTCTGTAAACTTATCATATATGTCACATTTTACTTTTAACCACAGGACCTAATAAAAGGTTGCAATACCTTTTAATTGTTACTGTAGTACCAAGAGATCTAAATCTTTGTACACACTATAAGAAAATCTGAAGAAAATTTCCGGACAAGACAATTTTTTCGATTTACTATATTGTGTACACAACTTTCGACATCTGATTCCAAACAAAAGTTTCCAAAAGGACAAACTCCAAAAATCGCATGTGAACAGAAGGATCAATATTCATTTAATGTGTACAGTTTTTGTACGAGAAACATCAGATGAAAGACCGCACGTGATCAAAAAACAACAACAAAAAAAAAAAAAGTTTGTTGTACGAGAATTTTCGTACATTATTTCTATTCTCGGTTCCTACTCGATTTGAAACATCGAGGAAAACGGAGCGATCGTTTGCCTGATTTTCTTATAGAGGTTCACCCTAAAAACATTTTTCTAACATTACTTTGTGCATACTTTTTTGCTGTAATACCGTCTTATAGCTATTTTCCACCCGGCTTCCGGGTGCTCACTCCCGCGGGAGTAGGCGTTCCTATGAAGAGGCGTAGTTTCATGTGCGACTTCGCCCAGATGATTGACGTCTTGACAAAAACGTTCCCCCGGCGGATAAGGCGCGTCACAAGTTTCCGAAAGAAGCCGAACTGTAAGTCGGCTCTATAGGGCGCTTGCGCAGTCAGCTCTACACGGCTCATGGTCGGTGCGCAGGTACCCTATACTCACTTCTTCACGTATCTCACTTCTTCAGCCCAACAGAATCCTCCCTAGCAGCATGTGACCTCAGCTTATATGGGAAGCCTGCCCCCTGCCAATACCAAATGGGGATTGGTCAGGGCTCCATACATGAGCTGCTTGCCAGTGACACTCCAGCTTCAGGCCCAGCCCCATTCCAGAACAATCTTCCTGAAAGCAGGGGTGGCGCCTCAGAGCCAGAGCACAGGTTGTCACACCCACTGCTACACTAATCACTCCCAGTCCAAAACAAACGGGCCTAGCCTAGAGCACAGGCTTGACTAGATTTGCCTGCACTGACAGTTTTAACCTAGAAAAATCCTATTCTAGCACCTACCTATGGTAAAGTCTGTGCTACGCTAAAAAAAAATTAACTACTTCCTGCCCGTATGACGTCCATGGATGTCCTGAGGTTGTAGTTTAAGCAGTATCCAAAATAAAGGTATGTTGCACTACAGTGATTGATAATAACCAGTTCCATACAGGGCACTTATACACCTTCCTGCCCAGACCAATTTTCAGCTTTCGGCGCTGTTGCACTCTGAATGACAATTGCGCAGTCATGCTACACTGTACCCAAACTAAATTTGTATAATTTTGTTCCCATAAAGCTGTGTGCCCCCAATTTTAAAAGTTGATTTAAAATTAACATTCCCTCAGCAGGGACATTATTCTAATAAATGTTAATTAGTTGAGCAAATCCATGCAAAGCCAATATTACATTAATATCACTGGCCTAAAGCAATTCTTACAGAGATTCCACTGGGAAAATCTTCACCTTTGTTACCCAGCTAGACCAATTTGTCACAGTTGTGATTGCGACTTGGTTTCATTGTTGGATTTGTTTTATATCATTACGAAGTGAGAATCCAATGCAGGACTTCAAAACATCAACTGGGAGACAGAACTGGTGGTCAGGAGAACTTTCTCCCAGAAACTGGCATAATGATCACCATAAGTAAATTGCTTTTGGACACCTAAAATAATAATATCAGTTCTATTTGTTGGTATGTGTTTAACATGGAGGATCCAGAGGCTGACTGTAACTGTAAAACATATGCCAAGTTCTACTCCCTACTCCTGAATTCAACATCATAACACAATGAGCTCTGAAATAAAATGTGTATTTCTAATTCAGCTTCAAATTGTAAAAAATACTCAAATATATTAAAAATTGTAATAATCGATATGACAAAAAAAAAAAAAAAACAGACTTCAAGGCAGTGCTTCAAGAAGAAAATCAGTACTGTAACAATAACCCCTTGAAATCCATATATTACTAGATATACATTTGACCAAAATCAAATCCTATTTATTGAACACAAGCAAATAATGTGGGGATACAATATTTTTATGGACTTCACCTGTTTTTATGATGATATGAGAGGTTGATTCTGACACCTCACCAGTAAAGATGCTCTGGGTTTTCCTTGCAAACTTCTGCACCAGCATCTGAAAGCAGAAACACTAGTTATTCCTTCATTCTTAACAAATATGCTGAACACCGCTTCAAACAACTTAGAGGATCATGTATTGTACAGCAATGATTTCTATGAAGAAAGTTAGAACCTATTGTTCTTGCAACGATCATACAAACAACACAAACACCAACCAAAAACACATATATGATTTTTTTTTTTAACCTCACAAGGACTTCTGTAATAAAGCTGGTCACACATTATAATCCAATTGTAGAATCCCCTTTAAATTTACTTTGGCATGCAGGCCTATGCATATGACCATGCGTTCTACACCAAGCTTCACATACATGCAGAGCTAACGGAATGGACGATTTATTGACTCCAATTTGTGGTATCAGCATAAATGGCCTGGAGAAGCCTGTGATACAAGGCCTATGCCTAGAACCTAAAGGCAAGGGGTGTACCGATATCTGCAGTCCAAAGTTTTGAGCCTCATCTGCCCCTCTAGTCAACCCTATGTAGATTCAAACGAAGACCAAGGAAAAGGCTAACTTGACTCTCGACTCCAAAACAACACTCCAAATATGTCCTTCACGTGTTACTAAACCCAAAACGTTACAATCAGTCTGTATATGCAGCGAAGCATGCTTGTTATATCCACACCGTGGAACCTAAGAGGTTAATTATGTTTTTTGATCCTCCCCTTTCTTCTAGCAGAATGATAACTCCTCCTAAAACTTTAATCAGTACTGGGCTGGACACTGATAGAAGACACAAGACTGCTATGTACTGCTGATGAGAAAAAGGTACTTTATATTTACTAAAATAATAGCATTTCCATATTATGTGTACTGTGGGAGACCAGATATAGTGAATGAAAGGCAGAAGGAACAACATTGGTATGTAAGGAGTTAAAAAAAAGATACCCTTCTGTTCCCTTGACTCTCTATCTCTCGCATATGTGTGCTGTCCTAAAGAGTAGATGTAGAGTTATTCTTCTCTCTAGTGTAATCAAATTCTGTTCTACATTATTTATACAGTAAGCAGAATTGAAAGCTCTGGTGTAGGGATTATTGAATGCGATTTGTTGATGGCATGTGTCCAAAATCCAGAATCTTGCAAGCTCTGAAGTATGTGAGGAAAAAGCCAAAAGTTCATTTTTAGATGCAAAAGTCTCAGAACACTCAAAAGAAATTTGCTTGCATTTCTGCTTTGTAGCTGCACCTTATTGATTAGTGGACACATGAAACTACCATAAGAAATATGAGAAAATACAATGCTGTCAATCTTATAAATGGTAAGCAAACCTTACTGAAGCCATAAAAAATATTACTTTTTACTAGACTAGCAACAGTTATATAAAGTGAATTGCTTCATGAGTTTTTATTATCTTATCATTTTTTTTAAATAAAAAGTTTCTATTTTGTTCAGTCAGTTAATTATGAAATATTGTGCACGTAGAACTTTGGGTTTCTTTTCAGTTTCCAGTTTTAGTCCTATTGCAAAAAAAAAAAAAAGAGATTCATAGCTTTCTTATAAAAGGCTTCTCAGAGATTTCAATGAGACCTGTCCAGCATTAAAAGAGAAGATTATTGTTGTGCTTTCTTCTTAGCTAATCTGTAAGCAAATCATGACTTAGTACTTGGTGGAGAAACCCTTGTTGGCAAGCACAGAGGCAAGACTTTTTTTTTTAGTTGGTTACCAGTTTGCACACATCTCAGGAGGGATTTAATTCCACTCTTCTTTACAGATCTTCTCTTAAACCTTAAGGTTTCTTGGCTGTCTCTTG
Organism: Rana kukunoris; assembly: GCA_029574335.1. Taxonomy (NCBI): domain Eukaryota; kingdom Metazoa; phylum Chordata; class Amphibia; order Anura; family Ranidae; genus Rana; species Rana kukunoris. The sequence goes on from CM056060.1 coordinate 72,517,989, forward strand.
GCAACTTAAAGTTTAAGCTCCCGCTATAAATTTCCTATAGGATTAAGGTCTGGAGACTGACTAAAACATGACCTTAATGTGCTTATTCTTGAGCCACTCGTTTGTTGCCTTGGTGGTATGTTTCTGGTCATTATCATACTGGAAAACCCACCTTCCTGGCTTAACCTCTTCAGGTCCGCGCTATTGACAGAATACGTCAGCAGCGCGGACCTGAGGCGCCGGGGTCACGTCTTTGGACGTGATTTAGTTGTAATTCCCCCTGTGGCGCGCGGCAGGGAAAAACAGTCCCGACGCATCACCGAGGATCCGATGCGTGTACCCGGCGGCCGCGATGTCCGTCAGGTACACGCGATCGTCGGTGAGAGAGCAGGGACATGGAGCTCTGAGTGTAAACACAGAGCTTCACGTCCTGTCAGGGAGAGGAGACAGATGCGGTTTCCCTTGTACATAGGGAGACAGCATCGGTCACCTCCCCCAGTCACCCCCCTCCCCCCACACAGTTAGAACACACCCAGGCAATACATTTAACCCCTTCCTCACCCCCTAGTGTTAACCCCTTCAATGCCAGTCACATTTATACAGTAATTAGTGCATTTTTATAGCACTGGTCGCTGTATAAATGTGAATGGCGCCAAAAATGTGTCAAAAGTGTCCGATGTGTCCGTCGCAATATCGCAGTCCCAATAAAAATCGCAGATCGCCGCCATTACTAGTAAAAAAATATATAAAAAAAAATCATAATTATGTCCCCTATTTTGTAGGTGCTATAACTTTTGCGCAAAGCAGTCACTTATTGTGATTTTTTTTTTTGTTTACAAAAATACGTAGAAGAATACGTATCGACCTTAACTGAGAAAAAAAAATATATAAAAAAAAAAAATATGGGATATTTATTATAGCAACAAGTAAAAAATATATATATATTTTTAAATTGTCGCTCTTTTTTTCATTATAACGCAAAAAATAAAAACCGCACGGGCGATCAAATACTACCAAAAGAAAGCTCTATTTGTGGGGAAAAAAAGGACGCCAATTTTGTTTGGGTGCCACGTCGCACGACCGCGCAATTGTCAGTTAAAGCGACGCAGTGCCGGAAGCTGAAATTTCGCCTGGACACGAAGGTGGTTTATGCGCCCAGTAAGCAAGTGGTTAAGGAAGAAGGTTACCATCCAAGATTTTACAATACATGGCCCCTCAAAGCGGCAAAGTCATCCTGTACTTTTAGCAGAGAAACAGCCCCAAAGCATAATGTTTCTACCACCATGCTTGACTATAGGGATGGTGTTCTTAGGGTCATAGTCAGCATTTTTCTTCCTCCAAACACGGCAAGTCCAGTTAATGCCCAAAAGCTTAATTTTGGTCTCATCTGACCACAGCACTTTCTGTTAATCATTCTCTAAATCATTCATTTGTTCATTGGCATGACTGTACACAAGCCGTCTTGAGGAGGGAGACTCACCGTGTTTGGAGGAAGAAAAATGCCGACTATGATCCTAAGAACACCATCCCTACTGTCAAGCATGGAGGTGGAAATATTATGCATTGGGGCTGTTTCTCTGCTAAAGGTACAGACTGACTTTGTCACGTTGAAGGGCCAATGGATGAGGCCATGTATTGTAAAATCTTGGATGAGAACCTCCTTCCCTCAGCCAGAACACTGAAGATGGGTCATGGACGGGTCTTGACAATGACCCAAAACATACTGCCAAGGCAACCAAGCAGTGGCTGAAGAAGAGACACATTAAGATCATGGAGTGGCCTAGCCAATCTCCAGACCTTAATCCTATAGAAACCGTATGGAGGAAGCTGAAACATTGAGTAGCCAAGTGACAGCCAAGAAACCTAAGAATTTAGAGAAGATCTGTAAAAAAGAGGCGACCAAAATCCCTCCTGAGATGTGTGCAAACCTGGTCACTAACTACAAGAAAAGTCTTACCTCTGTGTTTGCCAACAAGGGTTTCTTGATCGTACATCACGGGACACAGAGCGCATAGCCATTACATATGGGTTATATGGAGTACCTTCAGGTGTGGACACTGGTGTAATCAACTTCACAGGAAGTTCCTCCCTATATAACCCCCTCCCACTGAGAGTGCTTTAGTTTTTTCCGCCAGTGTCTTAGGTGTTGGTCACGTCTAGCTGTCCCTCGGAGGTCTCGGGACCCAGGATAGCTAGCCGGATCCGTCCGAAGTGCTTCAGAGCCAAGATGTACGGTACCCGGGCCCTGCTGGAGTGGGGTTTTGCCTATAATGCCTCTCCTTGGAGGGCTGGATTCTGGGCTCCAGTGCTTTAGTCTCTTCCAAGAACTAAAAGTTACTGATGCCAGGATGCTATATAGGTCCAGGGGTGTGGGTTCCTTAACACAGGACCCCGGTCCCTGAAGGTCCAAGACAATACCCACGGAGATGGGGGAAGGCTGGGCCTCTTGCATTTTGCAATACCCTGCGGCGTGGAGCAGGTAAGAGGGAACCTGCGGGACTTGGTTCGACAGTAGGTATCCCCCTGGGGGTTCTGGGTTGGCTAATGGTATGCTTGTGCATCAGCCACTATCTCCACTATGTCTGTTGAGGCAGGATGGGATTCTAATGTTTACCCAGATAACATGTAGATATATGTATACTTGTGTAAGTTATATATTTGCTACTCACCCCAGGTCTGCCTGTTAACACTGATACTGCAACCCCACATGTTTTAAAGAGGAAATTGCTGGTTAAAACTCCTGTTTCTTAGGAAGCCCATGGGGACAGCTTCCTCGCTGTGTGTGCACTACAATAAGATTAGTGCTTACCTGGTGTCTGTTGGTGCTGCATAACGCTGGTCCATGTTGTTCCTCTGCTCTGCTTCCTCCATGTGGGTTCGGCGTGGTGCGCGCGATCGTGCGCGCGATCGTGCGCGCGATCATGCGCGCGTGTGTGCGCGCGCATACGCGCGCGCGTGCACGCCGCCTTTTATAGCGTCGGCGTGCGTCGGGGGGGCGGGCCAGCAGCGTCAGGGTCTGTATAAAGGAAAAACTTTTCTCTGGCTGGTCTTTCCCTCCTGGAGGCAGAGGAAGAAAGGATACAGAGCGTGCAGCTGGGTCTTTTGGCCACACAGGGACACCTAGTGGCGGTTTAGTGGATCTTCAGGTCTAGGACTTAGGTCCACTATAGACCAGAAAAAAAAAAAAAAAAAAAAAAAAAAAAAAAAAGGGTTTTTTTGCTTAAAGGGACTCAGCCTTAGATCCAGCAGTATCTGAGTCTACCTTGGACTCCGGCTAACGGGCATTGGTGTGTCAATACTCACAGGCTTCCTCGGTATTGCCACCTCCCAGGCGGGTAAAAAAGATTTTTTTGAAAAAAAAAAAAAAAAAAAAAAGAGAAATATAAAAGAAAAAGAGAGAAATTAGTTCTTTTTCATTTTCTCTCATACCTGCCCTCATATTGGTTATTCCTAGCTACAACAGTCAGGTGTTGGCTATAGGGGTGACCCAAGGTTGTACAATGGCTCCAAAGGGATCTGGACCAGCCAAGGCTGCTAAAGGTACCAAAAAGCAAAAGGGGTCTCCATCGGGGTCAGAGGATTTGGGCCAGGCTTCTACGGCCCCACCCTCGCCAGTCAGGACACCGAGTGGCATAGTACAAGAGCCATTGGGGGTGCTGGGGGCAGAGGCGGCCCCCGATCCACCCATTCCCGTTTACGTGACGGAAGAAATGCTAGCAGCCACCATGTGTGGGCTAGAGAAAAGGTTAACTGCGTTGTTTTCCCGTCCTTGCCCAAGTAGCAAGCGGGCTAGATCCCCTTCACCCAGTGTGGGGTTTTCAGATGCGGAGGTCTCCTCTTCAGAGGAACGGGACCCACAAGGGGATCAGGCAGACCCAAGTCCCGACGGTTCAGACAGGGAAAATTCCACTATAGATGAATATTTTTCGGCCTCTCAAGCGGAGGGCCTGTGGATCCAGTCTTTGACAGATATGGTTCGCACTGCCTTTAAACTTCCAGTGCCAGAACTAGTAGCCCCGGAGGTATCCTCATTGGGTTCTTTAAAGGCCCCATTAACTGGTGCATCCTTTCCAATGCACCCCCTTCTGCGGAACGTGATTTACCAAGATTGGGCTCGACCTGATAGAATCTTTGTCCCTCCTAAAAGATTCTCTATTCTCTACCCTATGGAAGAGGAATATGTAAAGAAATGGGCTCTCCCTACAGTGGACGCAGCCATTTCCTGCGTGAATAAATCCCTGACTTGTCCGGTTGAAAATGTCCATATGTTCAAGGATCCGGTCGACAGCTTTTACCTCAGTAGGTGCCATGGTTCAGCCAGCAGTAGCAGCCATTGGTGTTTGTCAGGCCTTGAAGGATCAGGCAAAGCATATATTGAAGGACATGCCGGCTCAGCATACTCATGAATTAGCAGAATTCCCTAGGGCTCTCTGCTTTGCAGTAGATGCTATTAAGGACTCCATCCAACAGGCATCCCGTTTATCTCTACTGATGGTTCACATGCGTCGTCTTTTGTGGCTAAAGAACTGGTCAGCAGAGGCACCCTGCAAAAAGCTTCTAGCAGGGTTTCCCTTTCATGGGGGAAGACTATTCGGGGAAGACCTAGATAAATATATCCACACCATATCAAGTGGAAAAAGTACTTCCTTACCGGTCAAGAAAAGACCGCGTGGGCCCACGTTTAAACGACAGGCCATTGCAGGCTCGGCCCCTTCGACTTCCCGTCAGTATCGACGGCCTCCCGGGCGTTCAACAGTTAATAGCCGCCCACAGGGACAAGCCGCGGCAAACAAGAGGCCCTGGTCTCGCAAGCCGGCTAAACCAGTCATCAAATCAGATTCATGAAGGGGCGCCCCCACTCTCTTGGGTGGGGGGAAGACTTCAGTTTTTCTCCGAAGTCTGGAAGGCCAGAATTCCCGACTCTTGGGTTCGGTCCGTAGTAGCCTCAGGCTACAAACTAGAGTTTCGAGAAATCCCCCCTCCTCATTTTCAGGGGTCAAGTCTTCCAAGCGACCCGTTAAAGAGGGCCTCTCTCGTAAAGGCGTTGGATCGCCTCTTGCTCCAAGGAGTAATTGGAGAAGTACCAACCCAAGAAAGGGGTCTGGGATTCTACTCCAACCTTTTTGTTATACCAAAACCCAATGGCGACGTCAGGCCTATATTAGACCTCAAACGCCTAAATCGCTTTCTAAGGATTCAGACCTTCCGTATGGACTCCATACGTTCAGTGACAACCAGCCTGCATCAGGGCGACTTCCTAGCATCTATAGACATAAAGGATGCATATCTGCATGTGCCAATTTACCCAGCACATCACAAGTTTCTTCGTTTTACGATAAACCAAAGTCATTATCAGTTCGTAGCCCTCCCTTTCGGGTTGGCAACAGCTCCACGGGTATTCACAAAGGTGTTAGCCCCGGTACTAGCCGTCCTAAGGACAGAAGGCATCTTGGTCCTAGCATACCTGGACGATCTCCTGGTTATCGACAGTTCAGCTTCCAACCTCAATCATGCAGTAGTCCGCACAGTGCGGCATCTAGAAGAGTTCGGGTGGATTGTGAACCAAGAAAAATCAAGGTTACATCCCACAAGACAGTTGGAATATCTAGGCTTTCGGTTAGATACAGAATGCCAGAAGGTATTTTTACCTCAAGAGAAGATCAGGTCGTTGATTCAAACGATTCAAATAGTCTTAGGCAAAAAGAAGCCGACTATTCGCCTATGCATGCGACTGCTGGGGAAGATGGTGGCCGCCTTCGAAGCAGCGCCCTACGCCCAGATCCATACCAGAATTCTGCAAGCAGCTATTCTCTCTGCTTGGAACAAGTCCATACAGGCATTAGACCGTCCATTAGTTCTTTCTCCAGAAGTCAGGCACAGCCTGTACTGGTGGCTGATCCCTCAAAAATTATCAAAAGGGAAAACCTTTTGCCCCATCTCGTGGAAAATAGTAACCACAGATGCCAGCCTAACAGGTTGGGGGGCAATCTTAGGAAAACGGACCCAGCAGGGACAGTGGTCAGAGGCAGAAAGTCTGCTTCCCATCAATGTCCTAGAGATCAGAGCTGTTCGGTTGGCCCTGGTCGCCTGGACTCTCCCCCTGCAGGGTCTGCCAGTAAGGATACAGTCCGACAATGCCACGGCGGTGGCATACATAAACCACCAGGGGGGCACAAAGAGCCTGGCGGCTCAAAGGGAAGTAAACCTAATTTTTGCATGGACCGAAGCCCATGTACCCTGCATCTCAGCAGTGTTCATCCCAGGGATAGACAATTCTCAAGCAGATTTTTTGAGTCGTCAACAGTTGCTCCCGGGAGAGTGGTCTCTTCACCCCCAGGTATTCCAAGAGATTTGCCAAAGATTCGGAGTTCCCGATGTGGACATCATGGCAACAAGATTCAACAAGAAATTGGACAAATTTGTATCCCGAGCCAGGGACCCCTCGGCCTACGGGACCGATGCGTTGGTTTGCCCCTGGCACCAGTTTTCTCTCCTGTATGCGTTCCCTCCACTACAGATGATTCCCCGCCTTCTACGAAGGATCAGGGTGGAGCGCAGGCCGGTGATCCTGGTGGCCCCAGCCTGGCCCAGAAGGGCTTGGTACGCACTCATCGTGAGGATGTCAGTAAGGGCACCGTGGCCACTCCCCCTGCGCCCAGATCTGCTGTCTCAGGGCCCGATCTACCACCCTGCTTCACAGCAGCTAAATTTGGTGGCTTGGCGGCTGAATCTCTAATTCTTAAAGGCAGAGGCCTCTCGGCCCAAGTCATATCTACGTTAATTCAAGCTAGAAAGCCAGTCTCTAGAAATATCTATTACAGAGTCTGGAGAACCTATGTGGAGTGGTGCGAGTCTCAAGGAGGGCATCCTCGCAAGTTTTTTATTGACAGGATCTTGCGATTCCTCCAGGTTGGCGTTGACAAGGGGTTGGCTCTTAGTACTCTAAAGGGGCAGGTGTCTGCCTTATCGATATGGTTTCAAAGGCCTTTGGCCACACATTCGCTTGTAAAAACCTTTTTGCAGGGGGTCTTGCATGTAAATCCCCCTATTGGAGCTCCCCTCTGCCCCTGGAATTTAAATCTGGTCTTGTCAGCTTTACAAAAGCAGCCGTTTGAACCTCTGACAGAAATCCCTCTTGTGCTGCTAACCCGAAAGTTGGTTTTCTTGGTGGCTATGGCTTCGGCCAGAAGGGTCTCCGAGCTGGCAGCCTTGTCTTGCAGGGAACCGTACCTTATTCTGCATAAGGACAGAGTGGTTCTGCGGCCTCAGCCTTCTTTCCTTCCTAAGGTCATATCCAGTTTTCACTTGAATCAGGACCTAGTCCTACCATCCTTCTTTCCTACTCCCCAGTCCAGAGAGGAAAGATTGCTTCATACTTTGGATGTGGTCCGAGCCATGAGGGTTTATCTCAAGGCTACAGAAAAGATTAGGAAAACAGATGTGCTTTTCATTCTTCCGGATGGCCCCAAGAAGGGTCAGCCGGCTGCCAAGTCTTCCTTGGCTAGGTGGATTAAGCAGCTGATTTTTCAGGCCTATGGTCTGAAGCGCGTTCCACCTCCCTTATCAGTTAAAGCCCATTCTACGAGGGCCATGAGTGCCTCTTGGGCGGCACACCATCAGATCTCTATGGCACAGGTTTGCAAAGCGGCAACCTGGTCTTCCGTACATACGTTTACTAAATTTTATAAGTTGGACGTCACAAAGGCTGCGGACGCAGCATTTGGGCAGGCGGTCCTACGGGCAGCAGTATAGAATCCTCTGGCCCGGTTCACGCCCCCTTTTTCTGTTGGTGGAGCTATTTTACCTCCTGATATAGTTTCTGTTTGGCTATTTTTTGCCTTACGGTCTCCCTCCCTTCATAGAGCATTGCTTTGGGACATCCCATATGTAATGGCTATGCGCTCTGTGTCCCGTGATGTACGATCAAGAAAAAGGGATTTTTAATAACAGCTTACCTGTAAAATCCTTTTCTTGGAGTACATCACGGGACACAGAGCTCCCACCCCTCTTTGTGGGAACATTGTGTAACCTCAGAGAAATTGCTTGCTACAAAACTAAAGCACTCTCAGTGGGAGGGGGTTATATAGGGAGGAACTTCCTGTGAAGTTGATTACACCAGTGTCCACACCTGAAGGTACTCCATATAACCCATATGTAATGGCTATGCGCTCTGTGTCCCGTGATGTACTCCAAGAAAAGGATTTTACAGGTAAGCTGTTATTAAAAATCCCTTTTTCTCAACCAAGTAATGTTTTGTTGGGGATCAAATACTTATTTTACTCACTGAACTGCAACTCAATTTATAACAACATTTGTTTTAATGTGGTTTTTATGGATTTTTGGTTGATATTCTGTCTCTCCCATTTAAAATACACATATTCTAAAAATTATAGACCCTTAATTTTTTTTTGTAATTGGGCAAACTTACAAAATCTACAGGGGATCAAATAATTATTTTTCCCACTGAATATATCAGGGATACAGTCTGGTCCATAAATATTGGGACATTGACACAATTCTAATCTTTTTGGCTCTATACACCACCACAATGGGTTTGAAAACAAACAACATGTGATTTAACTGCAGACTTTCAGCTTTAATTTCAGGGTATTTACACCCAAATGAGGTGAACAGTGTAGGAATTACAACAGTTTGTATATATGCCTCACACTTTTTAAAGGGACCAAAGTAATGGGACAATTGGCTGCTCAGCTGTTCCATGACCAGGTGTGTGTTATTCCCTCATTATCCCATTTACAAGGAGCAGATACAAGGAGAAGATAAAAGGTCTAGAGTTCATTTAAAGTGTGCTATTTGCATTTGAAATCTGTTGATGTCAACTCAATATGAGATCCAAAAAGCTGTCACTATCAGTGAAGCAAGCCATCATTAGGCTATAAAAATGGAACAAATCCATCAGAGAAATAGCAAAAACATTAGGTGTGGCCAAATCAACTGTTTGGAACATCCTTAAAAAGAAAGAACGCAGCGGTGAGCTCAGCAACACCAAAAGACCCGGAAGACATCGGAAAACAACTGTGGTGGATGACCAAAGAATTCTTTCCCTGGCAAAGAAAACACCCTTCACAACAGTTGGCCAGATCAAGAACACTCTCCAGGAGGTAGGTGTATGTGTATCAAAGTCAACAATCAAGAGAGGACTTCACCAGAGTGAATACAGAGGGTTCACCACAAGATGTAAACCATTGGTGAGCCTCAAAAACAGGAAGGCCAGATTAAAGTTTGCCAAACAACATCTAAAAAGGCCTTTACAGTTCTGGAACATCCTATAGACAGATGAGACCAAGATCAACTTGTACCAGAGTGATGGGAAGAGAAGAGTATGGAGAAGGGAAGGAACTGCTCATGATCCAAAGCATACCACCCCATCAATGAAGCATGGTGGTGGTAGTGTCATGGCGTGGGCATGTATGGCTGCCAATGGAACTGGTTCTCTTGTATTTATTGATAATGTGACTGCTGACAAAAGCAGCAGGATAAATTCTGAAGTGTATCGGGCAATATTATCTGCTCATATTCACCCAAATGCTTCAGAACTCATTGGACGGCGCTTCACAGTGCAGACGGACAATGACCAGAATCATACTGCGAAAGCAACCAAAGAAGGGAAAGAAGTGGAATGTTATGCAATGGTCAAGTCGATCACTGACCTGAATCCAATTGAGCATGCATTTCACTTGCTGAAGACAAAACTGAAGGGAAAATTCCCCTAGAAAAAGCAGGAACTGAACACAGTTGCAGTAGAGACCGTAAAGGCCTGGCAGAGCATCACCAGTGAAGAAACACAGCGTCTGGTGATGTCTATGCGTTCCAGACTTCAGGCTGTAATTGACTGTAAAGGATTTGCAACCAAGTATTAAAAAGTTTGGTTTATGATTGTTAATCTGTCGCATTACTTTTGGTCCCTTAAAACGTGGGAGACACATATACGAACTGTTGTAATTCCTAAACCGTTCATCTGATTTGGATGTAAATACCCTCAAATTAAAGCTGAAAAGTCTGCAGTTAAAGCACATCTTGTTTGTTTCATTACAAATCCATCGTGGTGGTGTATAGAGCCAAAAAGATTAGAATTGTGTAGATGTCCCAATATTTGTGGACCTGCCTGTATGCAATTAGTGGAACTCCAGCTGTTGCAGAACTACAAGTCCCATGATGCATAGCAAGGCTCTGACAGCCACAAGCATGACACCTAGAGGCAGAGGTATGATGGGACTGTAACTGCAGCTGTAAGTCTGCTAATGGCATATCCCTGATTATATATATATATATATATATATATATATATATATATATATATATATATATATATATATATATATATATATATATATATATATATATATATATATATATATATATATACATACACACATACAGGGGGTAAAATAAGTAGTTAACATGTCACCCTTTTTCTACATAAATAGATTTCTAAAGGTGCTATTGACATGAAATGTTCACCACATGTCAACAACCCATGCAATCCATACATATAAAGACATCAAAACAAAGGAGTTCAGAATTTAAGTTATGTGTAATAAAATGGAATGATATGAAAAGTATTGAACACGCTGATATTTATTTAATGCTTTGTACAAAATCCTTTACTGGTAATGACAGCTTCAAGATGCCCCCTGTAAAGAAAAACTAGTCGCATGCATTTCTCTGGTGTTTTTGTTCCATTCTTCCACACAGTCTTCAACTCTTGAAGGATCCATGGGTCTCTTCTTTGAACTTTGATCTTTAGTTCTTTCCATAGATTTTCTAATGGATGCAAGTCAGTTGATTGGCTTGGCCAGTCTAGCAGCTATTTTTTTTTTTTTTTTAAACCAATTGAGAGTTTCCTTGGTTTTGTGTTTGGTATCAGTGGCTTGCTGAAATTTCCACCCTCGTTTCACTGTAATCATCCTGGTAAATGGCAGCAGATTTTGATCAAGAATCTTGGTACATTTTTCCATTCATCCGTCCTTCAAAAACATGAAGTTTGCCAGTACCGTATGCTGAAAATCAGCCCTACACCATGATGTTCCCACTTCCAAATGTCATTGTTGGTATGGTGTTTTTGGGGTTAAGTGCAATCAATTTGACCTGTGTAAAATGGCATCCAACAAGTTAAATTTTGGTCTCATCTGACCAGACTATATTCTCCCAGTATTTTACAGGCTTGTTTAAATGTTGTGCAGCAAACTCTAAATGAGCTATAACATGTTTCTTCAGCAATGGAGCCTTGTGTGATGAGCATGCATACAGGCCATGGTGATTGAGTGCATTACTTGTTTTCTTTGAAACAATTGTACCTACAAATTCCAGGTCTTTCTGAAGCTCTCCACAAGTGGTCCTTGGCTCTTGGACAACTCTTCTGATAATAATTCTTTCTCCTCTGTCAGGAATCTTGGTAAGGGGCACCTGATCATGGCTGGTTTATGGTGAAACTATGTTCTTTCCACTTCCAGGTTATGGCCCCAACAGTGCTCACTGCAACATTCAGAAGTTTGGAAATCCTTCTGTAACCAATGCCATCAGTACGTTCTGCAACAATAAGGTTGCAAATATCTTGAGAGAGTTCTTTGCTTTTACCAATCATGAGATGTTTCTTATGAGAAACCTTTTTATAGGCCATCAGTTGAGATGGAACCAGCTGATATTAATTTGCATGGACAAGGGGCCGGATTGCTTTCTAATTACTGACAGATTTTAGCTGGTGTCTTTGCTTTCCGTGACTTTCTGCACCTCCCTTTCTCCATGCGTTTAATACTCTTTCCCTGTGTCATTCCATTTTATTACACATAACTTAATTTCTGAATTTATTGGTTTCTTAGTATGTATGGATTACATGGGTTATCTACTTTAGCAAAAAATTTCCATAACACCACAGAACCCAGCCAGAACCCAGCTAGTACATGATGTTTCCAGCATATGTCTCTCTATTACGTCCACACTAGAGGGTTATAAGCTCTGTAACTATCCTAATAATACAAACCACTGATGTATGTAATGTGAATAAAGCATTGCCCCATTGTTATAGCAGCAGGGCAAACTATCGACTGTACAGAATTACTAGCACTCATTCAAGGGATTAGGACATCCTCTGAGCTGGTAAGCAAGGAGGTAACAGAGGGCAATGCATAGAAAAAAAAGTGTTGGTAAAGAAGCAAATAGCAGTTCATATTAAAGCAGTCATTTCTTTACAAACAGAATAATAAAAAAAAAAAAATCAAGCCATGTAAATGATAGGTTTCTATATACAAAATTACAGCAGCAATAAAATAAATCTCATTACCATATGCACTGCACCTGAAGGAACTTGAAAATTAAGATATACTCCAATTTTCTACCCTGTTACAGAAATAAAAGGGATTATTGGCTCCCCTGGACAGCACTTTTTTCCCCGTGACATTTCCCCTCTTGATTATTCTATTTCTGTTGACATGACATAAGTACATAACTATGGAGAAACAGTCTTGATACTGCAGTTACCCGTTGTCCAGGATACATTCACCGAGGAGGAAAAGCAACATATCAGTGTGAGACGTCTGTTGATGCACGACTAGACCCATTGGGAGAGGCTAGCACACACTGAGGGCGGATTGTAGAAGGCTAGCTACAGGCTATCATCCTTCATCTACAATTGTAAAACCTTTCCCCCTTTCAACATATTTTTTACACTTTTTATACCCCAAGAGACAATTTTTTGATGCAGTTTTTTTGGTACTTTGGATGCTCTTTATATTGTATTATTCGTATATATATGTTAGTTGACTTACATTTGATGTCGCCGGATTGCACCTTTTGTACATTGTGAATATATATATATATATATATTTTATTTATACCTGTATTATATTAGCACTTAAAATAGTATTTAGCGCTGCTTTACTATATTATTTACAGTAGACAGCAGACGTTTCGGTGCTTCATGTCTGTCACAGATTGTCCTCTCTGTCCTAAGAATTGAGTCCCCTACCACCGAAATATATCTTTCCTTTCTTTTCGCTTCCCCCCCACTCTCACTAGAGAAGTTCTTCCCCTGGCAGCTTCAGCAGTGCTGGTCCCTGACTGGTTTCACCCATGTCATTCAACGGGCGTACTTATTGGGATGTTCCAGCCCAGGATCAGCCTCCCTGGCACTTTCCCCTTCCTGAATGCCACCATCTACTCTTTTCTAGTGCCTGCACCTCTTTGTCTCCACCCGCCTCTTTGCTGGCACCTGGATATTTCCAAACCCCCTGGGCATCGTACCTAATTTAATCAGGATTGGTGATTATACCCTTTCCAAATTAATTAACTAATAACTAGCTTCCTGACACTAATACTCAAAAAGTTTTTTTTTTTTTATAAAAGATTCAAGATTAAGATATGCACTGAGAAATTTGGTTTACTATGGTATTTACCATTTTATTATCTTTAAATATAATTTGACATTATGCATTACACGTAAAGGGTTCATTACTGTATTTCCAGCAGAAAAAGGGAACGTACAAAAAGTTTACTTACCAGCTCACTCTGACTAAGGCCTGATGCCACAATGGAAAAGTTTCTCCTATTAGGTACTATAGGAATCTTGCTTAATGCTGAACCCTTTCTAGTTCTTAGAGGTGATGTGAATATAGGAGATGAACTTCTCTTAATACCACCAATATTTGTTTGCTGCTGCTGTATAACCTCCGTAGAATCCCTTTGTCGGTTAGTGGAAATTTTGTTCATTGCTCCATTACTTTGAGTTGTGCTTCGCAGGCTTCTTCTTGGGGAGGCTGTAGCTTGGTTTAGACTAGTTGATGGGGGTTTACATGTATCTGTATTACAGTAAAAAAAAAAACATATATTACACAAGTCTCGCAAATTTGAGATTTAGCTATCTACAGAAGATGCACTTCTTTCCAAGGAGATTGTAACTGGCTCCCTATGAAGCCGGTTCACACATCTCCGGAGCAGCTGCAGAGTCCTGTGTGTCTTCTGGTCCTTGTTTCAGGTCCGAATTCAGCCCAAAATTTGGGTGGAAATCTGACCTGAGACAGAGAACAGGGTTGCACTGGACCCCTGCTGTGAGACACTCCGTACTGCTGGGTGAACCCAGCCTAAGAGTTAATGATTACAATAATAATAAAAAGGCTTAAATATATATGGGAACCGACTTGAATTTCATACATGAGACCCTTGTAAATTAATGAATGGCCAATCCTTGCTTTTATGATTTTTAACCACTTAGTCACCGCCCTATAGACGAAATACGTCTGTAATGCGGTTCCTGTACTCTAACAGGACGTCCTCCGTTAGAGTCAGGTGTGCGCGCCCGACCGGGCGCGCACACGCGATCACCGGTGCTCACCGGGTCCACGGGACCCGCAGCATCGATGATAGTGGTAAGGAGCCAATGGCGGCTGCTCCTTACCACGTGATCGCGCTGTCCAATGACAGCGCGATCACGTGTGTAAACAAACCCGGCGTGGGTCCGATTGACGCTGCGGGTCCTTTGGACCCGCCGAGCGCCGTGACCACGTGTTCGCGCCAATGATCTCGGTAAGGAGCCAATGGCAGGGGCTCCTTACCACGTGATCGCGCCGTCCAATGACGGCGCGATCACAAATGTAAACATTGTGGGGCACCTCTCTCCTCTCCTCACAACATTGCAGCATGAGAGAAGAGGAGAGAGATTAGTGCCCAGCAGTGCCCCCCCAGTGCCACCAGTGCCCATCAGTGCCAATCAGTGCCGCCTGGGCCCACGAGTGCCGCTTGGGCCCACGAGTGCCGCTTGGGCCCACGAGTGCCGCCTGGGCCCACGAGTGCCGCCTGGGCCCACGAGTGCCGCCTGGGCCCACGAGTGCCAATCAGTGCTCATCTGCACCCCACCAGTGCCATCTGTGCCCACCAGTGCCATCTGTGCCCACCAGTGCCATCTGTGCCCACCAGTTCTACCTGGGCCACTGCAGTGCCGCCTGTTGGCTTGTTAGGGTCTCAAGAAATGAGAGAAGCTGTCAGTACATCAGATGTGATCAAATTGATCAATTTTCAGAAATTGGTACCATAGCTTGTAGACCCCATAACTTTCACCCAGACTAAATAATATCCATTTTTTTTTTACCAAAAATATGTAGCAGTATACATTTTAGGCCAAATTTATGAGGAAAAATTACTTTTTTTACAAAATGTTATAATAGAAATGAAGAAAAATATATATTTTTACAACATTTTCATTCTTTTTTCATTAATAGCGAAAAAAATAAAAACCGCAGAGGTGATCAAATACCACCAAAAGAAAGCTCTATTTGTGGGGAAAAAAGGACAAAAATTTCATTTGGCTACAGTGTTGTATGACTGAGTTATTGTCATTCAAAATGTGAGAGCACCGAAACCTGAAAATTGGTCTGGTTATTAAGGGGGTTTAAGTGCCCAGTGGTCAAGTGGTTAAAGCAGCCACATTCTGGCTAGGTTATCTCATATGAACTGTAAATATTTTACACATAAAGGGTACCTGTTCTAAAAATTATACCCATTTTTGTGCTTGCCTGTAAAATCAATTTCTTAGAGTGCATCACGAGAAACAGAAACGGCTATAAATCATGACTTTCTGGATTATGCAGCAAATATACGCGAATGCACACTGGCGCTTACCTATAAAACTAAAAAAACAGAAGTCCCCTATATATCCCCTCCCACTCCAGAAGCTCCTCAATTTAGAAATTAGCAATGAACCCCAAAGAGAGTAGAGGGACCTTTTTGTCCTTGTCCCTATGTACTCCAAGAAATAGATTTTACAGGCAAATACAAAAATTAAATTTTCTTTTTTGTACATCACAGGACACAGAGCAGGATATAATTCATGACTACCTTAGATGTCCCAAAACAATGCTGAGGAGGGGAGGGAGACATAGGACCCAAGAACTACTATGCAGCTAGCCAAAAAAAGCAGTATCCTTGGAAGCTGCCACGTCCACCAGGTAAAAACCTTGTAAAGGCATGCACTGACAACCACATTGCAGTCTTGCAAATTTGAGCCACTGATCCATCGTGATGGATAGCCCAGGAAGCTCCCACACTTTTACCAGTACTTCTGCTAGAATGCACCCCTACTTAAAAAAGTGGAACCCTGCCCTTCAAGCCATAGGCTTGGGCAATAAGCTGACAAATTTATTGTGAAATGGTCGACTTAATAAAGGGATAGACAAACCCCGGGGGGCCAGGTTGCAATTGCGCGGCATAGCTGGGGTATCCTGTGTCTCCATGCGTCCCCACCTCCCCAGTCCGCACGATAGTGTCAGGCTGCGCCTACCGGTAATTGAGGCCGCGGCTTTGCGGCCTTCTGCAGGCCTATGCTTCCTTCTGTCATCTGGCGAAATCTTGTGGTGGCCGTTGGTATGACAAGACAACCGGCAATGATAATGAAGCTTCGCCTGTCTCATTCCCTCTAATTAGAACCCCCAAACATTATAGATCTTTTTTTATTCTAACACCCTATAGAATAAAATGGCGGTCGTTGCAATACTTTATCACATCACATTTGCGCAGTGGTCTCACAACGCACTTTTTTGGGAAAAAATACACTTTAAGTAAAAAATAAAACACCACTAAGGTTAGCACAATATTGTGAAAGATAATATTCCGCCTAGTAAATTGATACCCAACATGTCACACTTCAAAATTGCGTCCGCTTGTGGAATCGTGACAAAGTTTTACCATTTAAAATTTCCATAGCCAACGTTTAAAAAAAAATCTATAGGTTGCATGTTTTGAGTTACAGGAGAGGTCTAGGGCTAGAATTATTGCTCTTGCTCTACCAATCGCGGCGATACCTCACATGTGTGGTTTGAACACCGCTTTCATATGTGGGCGCTACTTGTGTATGCGTTCGCTTCTGTGCGCGAGCTCGACGGGACGGGGTGGGTTCCTGACTAATAACTTTTTTAGCTGGCTCCTAGATTCCAAGCAAATTTGTCAAGCCCTGACTTAATAGCTACCAGGAAATTCAAGGACAAAAAATAAATCCAACTGCTTGATTGCCACAGACATTTTCAAACACATCCTGCAGCCCAAACCACAACCAATGTGTGTAGGACTGGGAAAAACAAAGGAAAGACAATGCCCTGAAACAAGTGGAACTTTATCCATAGCAACTTGATAAACAAAATGTTCCTTAGCAAGGAATAAACAGTATTAATTAAGCTACCAAAATGAATGTGTTCTGTATTGCCTTCAGCATTGTTCCTGTTTCTTCTTGACGGAGGCTGCCATTTGCTGAAGCTGTGGGCCTCTGAACAGCAGTACATTTTAAGCTGTCAGATCGGCCTCTACAAATTGGGCACAATGCCTAAAATTAGAGAGCAATTGAGCATGTGCAGAGTAGGGTGGATTCTCCTCGTATAGGCACTTCTTTTTAATGTTTTACATATCTATACCTGCAAAAAAGGGATTTTTAAATACAGCTTACCTGTAAAATCCTTTTCTTGGAGTACATCACGGGACACAGAGCGGCATATTCATTACTATATGGGTTATATGGAGTACCTTCAGGTGTGGACACTGGCAATCTCAAACAGGAAGTCCCCTCCCTATATAACCCCCTCCCCTAGAGGGAGTCCCTCAGTTTTGTAGCAAGCAGTATGCCTCCCAAAATGGTCACCCAAAAGAGGGGTGGGAGCTCTGTGTCCCGTGATGTACTCCAAGAAAAGGATTTTACAGGTAAGCTGTATTTAAAAATCCCTTTTTCTTTCTCGTACATCACGGGACACAGAGCGGCATATTCATTACTATATGGGATGTCCGAAAGCAATGCTTTAATGAGGGGAGGGAGACATCTTCCAAAGAAGGATTCAATTTAGAGGTAAACTCAAATAATAATAATAATTCCAACTTAGTCAAGAAAAAACTTCTTCTTTTTTTTTTTTTTTTTTTAACCAAGGGTGCTTCTGATCCCGAGGATTTCAAACTGCAGCCTGTAGTACTGCCTGTCCAAAGGCAGAATCCGCATTCCTTCTCACGTCTAGTTGATAAAACCTTGTAAACGTGTGGACTGATGACCACGTTGCCGCCTTGCATATCTGAGCCATAGAGATCTGATGGTGTGCTGCCCAAGAGGCGCCCATGGCCCTGGTAGAATGGGCCTTTACCGACAAAGGAGGAGGCAACCTCTTCAAACCGTAGGCTTGAATGATTAATTGTCTAATCCATCTCGAGATGGTGGATTTTGCAGCTGCCTGCCCCTTCTTGGGGCCATCTGGTAGAACGAATAATACATCTGTCTTCCGGATTTTTTCTGTAGCTTTAAGATAGGCCTTCATGGCCCGGACAATATCCAAGGTATGCAGCAACCCCTCCTTTCTAGATGTAGGTTTTGGAAAGAAGGATGGAAGTACCAAATCCTGGTTTAAGTGAAATTTGGATATAACCTTTGGTAGAAAGGAAGGATGGGGCCGGAGAACTGCCCTGTCCTTATGCAGAACGAGATATGGTTCCTTACACGATAAGGCTGCTAATTCTGACACTCTCCTGGCCGAAACTATGGCGACCAAGAAAACCAATTTTCTTGTCAGTAAGACTAAAGGAATCTCAGCCAACGGCTCAAAGGGTTGTTTCTGTAAAGTGGACAGGACAAGATTTAAGTCCCATGGACAAATTGGTGACTTGACAGGAGGATTAATACGCAAGACCCCCTGTATGAAGGTCTTTACCAGCGAGTGGGTGGCCAGCGGCCTCTGAAACCACACTGACAGAGCTGAGATCTGTCCCTTGATTGTGCTTAGTGCCAGGCCTTTATTCACTCCTAGCTGGAGAAAACTTAACACCCTATCAATAGTATATTTGCGGGAATTCCATCTTTTGGATTCACACCAGCCTACGTAGTTCCTCCACACCCTGTAATAAATCAGCCTGGAGACCGGCTTTCTAGCCCTAATCAGGGTAGGAATTACCTGCCTAGACAGACCTCTACCCCTGAGAATCAGGGATTCAGCCTCCAGGCCGTCAAATTTAGACGCTGTAATGTAGGGTGGAGGATCGGGCCTTGTGAGAGTAGGTCTGGTTGTAGAGGAAGAGTCCAAGGGTCTCCCACTGCCATCTTCAGGACTAGTGAGTACCAAGTCCTCCGGGGCCAAGCCGGAGCTACTAGAATGACTGGCTTGTGCTCCACTCTGATCCTGCGCAACAGGCGAGGGAGTAACTGTAGCGGAGGGAATGCATATAGAAGTTTGAATTGATGCCAAGGGCAAACCAACGCATCGGTTCCGCAGGCCATAGGATCCCTCGCTCGAGACACGAACCTGTCTAGTTTCTTGTTGAACCTGGATGCCATTATATCTACGTCCGGCATTCCCCACCTCTGGCAGATTGTCTGAAAGACCTGGGGATGCAGAGACCACTCCCCTGGCAACAGACTCTGGCGACTTAAGAAGTCTGCCTGCAGGTTGTCCACTCCGGGAATGAATATCGCCGAAATGCAGGGTACATGAACCTCTGCCCACTGAAAAATCAAGCTCACCTCCCTCTGAGCGGCCTGACTCCTGGTTCCCCCTTGGTGGTTTATGTATGCCACCGCCGTGGCATTGTCTGACTGGATTCTCACCGGGAACCCCTTTAATCTGGAGGACCATGCCAGAAGGGCTAGGCGAGCAGCTCTGATCTCCAAGATATTGATGGGGAGCTGCCTCTCTGCTTTCACCCAAGTTCCCTGGCGAGAGAACCCCTCGAAGACCGCCCCCCAGCCTGCCAGGCTGGCATCTGTGGTAACTACCTTCCAGACAACAGGGCTGAAGGATTTTCCCTTTAGAAGATTCTGGGGGTTCAACCACCAGGCCAGGCTTTGTCGGACCCTTGATGATAGCGTCAAAGGGGACTCTAAGGCATGTGCCCTCTTGCCGCAGGCTGCTAGAATGGCTGCCTGTAGGACGCGAGTGTGGATCTGAGCGTATGGTACTGCCTCGAACGTGGCCACTAGCTTGCCTAGTACTCGCATACATAGGCGAATAGTTGTTTTTTTCTTGTTTAGAACCAACTGAACCAACTCCTTGATAGCTTCGATCTTTACCAGGGGCAGGAACACCTTTTGCTGTTCTGTGTCTAACCTCATGCCGAGGTATTCCAACTGCTTTGTAGGCTGGAACGCTGACTTTCCCCGGTTTAGGACCCAGCCGAATTCTTCGAGGTACCGAACCGTGAGGTTTACTGCCTTTTGCAGACCCGACCGTGAGTGATCTATGATTAAAAGGTCGTCCAAGTATGCTAGGACTGTGACCCCCTGGACCCTTAAATTGGCCAGAACTGGGGCTAGGATCTTCGTGAATACCCGGGGGGCCGTGGCCAGCCCGAAGGGGAGCGCCCTGAATTGGAAGTGTCGCTGCCCCACCGCGAAGCATAAAAATCTTTGATGCGACTGACAGATTGGTACATGAAGGTAAGCATCCTTTATGTCTATGGAGGCCAGAAAATCGTCCTTCTGAAGCGCGGCGGCTGCTGACCGGATGGATTCCATCCGGAAGGAACGAACCCTTAGGAAACCGTTTAACCTCTTTAGGTCCAAGATTGGCCTGACATCGCCGTTGGGCTTTGGTATGACAAAGAGATTGGAATAGAAACCTAGCCCTTGCTCTTGGGCTGGCACTTCTATAATTACGTCCTGGCAAAGCAGGTGATCCAAAGCTGCCAGCATTGAGGCCTTCCTTGCTGGATCCCTTGGTAGCCTTGATTCCTGAAAATGAGGCGGAGGATACCTTAGAAACTCCAGTCTGTAACCTGTGGTTACAGATGCCCGGACCCATTTGTCGGGGATCTTGGCTTCCCAAACTTCTGAGAAGAAACAAAGCCTTCCCCCCACCCGCGAGAGTGGGGGCGCCCCTTCATAAGGCAGACTTAGGGGCTGTCTTTGTCGGCTTGCGATACCACGGCCTCTTACCCCCAGGGGCCTGTCCCTGCGATCTACTGTTAACGTTGGATCGTGCAGGCGGCCGTCGATACTGCCTGGAATTTGAGGGCCCCGAGACAGGAAAGAGCTGCCTTTTAAATGTAGGCGCCCGGAATGTCTTTTTGACCGGTAAAAGGGTACTCTTGCCATTTGAAATAGTCTGAATATATTTATCCAGATCCTCTCCGAAGAGTCGTCCTCCATGGAAGGGAAACCCTGCCAGAAGCTTTTTGCATGGGGGCTCCGCCGCCCAGTTCTTCAACCATAAGAGCCTTCTCATGTGTACCAAAAATAGTGATAAACGAGAGGCCTGCTGGATGGAATCTTTTATAGCATCTACAGCAAAACACAGAGCTCTGGGAATGTCAGAAAACTCTTCTGCTTGTTGGGTAGGCATGTCCTTTAACATTTCCTTTGTCTGGTCTTTTAACGCCTGACAAACACCAATCGCAGCCACAGCTGGCTGTACCACTGCTCCTGCCGTAGCAAAGGATGCTTTTAAAAGTGTCTCTAACCTTTTATCAACCGGATCTTTAAACATATGTATGTTTTCCACCGGGCAAGTTAGTGATTTATTCACACATGAGATGGCTGCATCCACTACTGGGAGCCTCCACCTCTTGGAGAATTTTTCCTCCATGGGGTAAATGACCGCAAATCTTTTCGGTGGCAGAAAAATCCTGTCCGGGCGTACCCAATCCCGAAAGATCAATTCCTCCAAAAGAGGATGGACTGGAAAAACTGCGTTGCTTAACGGAGCTTTCAAAGAGCCCAGAGAGGATACCGGAGGAACCTGAGGCTCTGGCAATGGTAAACTAAATGCCGAGCGGACCATGTCCGTCAAAGACTGTACCCACAGTCTTTCTGTCTGGGAGTCTGAAAATGGTTCCTCCGAGGCAGACCCCTCAATCCCTGAACCCTCTTGGTTCAGGTCTAGTTGATCCTCCTGTGATTCCAATTCCTCCGGAGAGAGAATCTCAGCATCTGAGGATACACCTCTTGGTGATGGGGATCTAACCCGTTTCTTACCAGGAATAGCTCTAGCGATCAATGCTGCTATTCTCTCTTCTAGCCCCCCTAGGGATACGGCTAGCATCTCCTCTGTGATAAACACAGGGCTGGGCTGATCTGGGCCAGCCTCCGCACCAGATCCCCTTAATGGCTCATCCAAGGCACTTTTTATGTTAATAAGTTGCGGGGAAAGTATCGGCATATCAGAATCAGAAAGGGAACCCTTTTGTTTTTTGGTCTTTTTTGTACCCTTTGACCCCGAACCTTTGGAAGCCATAATACAAAATCGAGGGACTCCGCCCACACAACAGACTGTAGTGGGCAGGAGTACAAAACCAGAGTTTAGGGGACAATAGATCCCTAATGCCCAAAAACTGATGGGATCCCGTATGTTCTTTTTTTTTATTTATTTTTTTAAATATATATTATATATTTACTTTTGACAACATACAGTGACCCCAAACTAAGTTTGCCAGCCTCCAACCTGCTGCAAAAAAGGGGGATTTCTTGGCTTAACAAAAAAGGCATTGGAACAAAGTCCACATGTACTACCCCTCTTCCGCCACCGGGAGTCACTGTTCTGCCGCTCTGCGTCCTCTCCTCTGAAAATCAGCCTCAGACTGAGCACTGACAATGCCTGCTGTCTATAACAGCACAAAGGCACGCCCCTGTATGACGCCGCAGGCACGCCCCCCCCCCGCCCTCCTGTCTGAACGGCGCGAAAAACGTCAATAAGACGTGCGCGCGCACATGCCGGAAACAGGAGGAACATGGAGGAGCCGCGCTGCTGGAGATCCAGGAACGCAGAAACAGGCGGCAGATTCAAACCCCCGGCCAGGTAGGACTCTCCAAAGGCCCCTAGGGATCCTTACTAGCCCTAGGAAGAAACAGCAGGTTTAGCTAGCAACACATATTTAGACAGGGGGACCTAGTGATGGGGGAGAAAAGGGTGTCATCCTGTCTCTTTTAGACATAGTGAGCAAGGTTGCCCATGCAGAGCATACTTAGGCTATCCCCCTTTTTAGGTTACCCCGGAGAGCCTGCTGTCGAACCAAGTCCCGCAGGCTCCCCCTTACCTGCTCCATGCTGCAGGATGTTTGTCCAGCAAACTGATCCAATCTTCTCCCATCTCCGTGGGTAGCGTAGTAGACCTTCAGGCCCTGGGGTCCTATGAAGGTACCCACTGTCCTGGACCTATATAGCACCCTGGCAAACAGGAACTTATGGTTTTTACAAACTCCAAGTCCTGGGCCCAGGGTCCAGCCCTCCAAAGAGGAGCATTATAGGCAAAACCCCACGGCTTGGGGCCCGGGTACTGTCCACTTTGGCACTGAGGCTCCTTGGACAGATCCGGTTAGCCCGCCCTTAATCCCAAGGATGTGGAGCAAAGCTATTCCGTGACCAACACCTAAGACACTGGCGAAAAAACTGAGGGACTCCCTCTAGGGGAGGGGGTTATATAGGGAGGGGACTTCCTGTTTGAGATTGCCAGTGTCCACACCTGAAGGTACTCCATATAACCCATATAGTAATGAATATGCCGCTCTGTGTCCCGTGATGTACGAGAAAGAAAGAGGCCAGCCTAAAGTGATCTAGCAGAATGTAATTTTCCACTTTAGGTGAAAATTCACAACCTTCCGCAAGCATAAAAGATAGGGACGCAGTACTACCGTGTCATGATACAATGTAAAAAAAATGACTTCTTACAAGCTGGAAATTGACACTTAATGTGATAAAGACCAAAAAAAACAAAACAACCGGTGGGTATAGAATTGGGTATATGGGATTGTACGATATTTTTTATTTTATTCATTTATTTTTCTATGGTTGAACTGGATGGACTTGAGTCTTTTTTCAACCTAATCATGTAACCTACCGAATCAAAAGGACCAACAAAATCTCACAAATTCCAAAGACCAAATTTAAATACCACAGATACAAAGGTGACCCAACAGGCAGAACCATGCAAGGTACCCCCTAAACAGACGTGCTTACTTACAAAATGGCAGACAGTTGGTGTCTTGGGGAGAAAAAAACCCCCACCAGGGGCGATACTTGGCCTTTGATGGTACTTAGTGGCAAATTCAGTCCCCCCCCCTTCCGATTTCAGAAAAGCCAAAATACGACCAACCAAATATTTATGGAGACGACACTTCCAAGCCTCACACCAGGCCACATAAGACCTCCAGGTCCTACGGTAAATTTTCATGGCAGACAGCTTTCTCGCTTTCAATAATGAAGGAATAATCATGCCCAAAACCCCAAGGTTCTTCAGCACCTGGGCCTCAATTTTGGACCCTGAGATAGGAGGTCCGGTCAAGCTGGCAGCGACCATGGACCGCCCACTGCCAAGTTTACGACTGGCAATCAGAATCACTGGCGCTCTTTCCACTCGAAGGAACTGAACCAAAGGAAAGGCAAATTATGGAGAAATAGTATCAATGTGTTACTAGGGTGTCTACTCTAATCACCTGTGGATCGTTGATTCTGGAGAGCTGGGATCTGTACTATATACTACATGACATTCTTCCCATGGGAGAATGCAACCCACCACCATCTGGGCAGCCCCACTTCTGGTGCCTCCTTGATGGTTCACCAAGCCACTACCGTGGCATTGTGCGACTGGACTTTAACTGGAAGCCCCTGCTGCTGCCTCGTCCAGTGATGCAAAGCGAGGGAGACTGCTTGCAGTTCCAGAATGTTGATAAATAAAACCCGCTGGGTTGAATGAATAAAAACTCTGCAAACACGTTTGCATCTTTGAAAGCCCGCAACTCAAAGGTTCATATGTAGGGGACTTACGATTGATAGATAGATACTGTAGATTTTATATATATATATATATATATATATATATATATATATATATATATATTTGTATGGCAATTTAAAACAGCTTGCTGATGTAATTTGACTCTGTAGTCTAAAGTTTTATTGTTTTTACTTTGAACATGTGACCAGCAGCAGGAGGTCATAGGTCATCTACTCAGCGAAGTGACTAGCCTCACGTGTTACCCAAAAAAATAAAAATGATGAAGTTACATCAGTGAGGAGAGCTGTGAGAAATGAATGGAGGGAAAGAACACATGCCCCAATTACACTTCACACATAAAAAGACCTGATGCAGTCAATCACATGCTGTGCATCCCCTCCCCTAATCTCCATTTTCTCTTGTTGTCAGGAAAACTCATCAGAAATGACTCATGCAGATAGAGCAAGGACAGAAATGACACTTAGTGCTCTGGATTGAGACACACTCTAGAGGAATATGCTTTGTTCATATATTTAATGCCTCAGGTTTACAACCAATTTTACCCAGCATGGGTTTTTAATACCGCCGCATAAAAAAAAAAAAAAAAAAAAAAAAACGCTCTACATATACTATCAACATGAGAACTATTTTAATGTAAGAAAGGCAGTTGGCATAATAGCATAGTTCTTTGTATGCATATATTAATCATGTTGACCACTGACACAACCTCCTATTTCTTACCTGACAAACCACAAATGCAATTTTCTGAAATCCCTGTTGTGTTCTTTTGCCCAAATTTTGTTCAATGCTGGACTGTCTATCTATATTTTTCGTATACCCAGTGCTATGTAACATGATACAAGGGCAGTGGAATATTCAAACCAGATACTCAAACCATATCCTATAATATGAAAGTTTAAAAGATATGTTTTGCAAAGTTGTAATTTTACAGAAATTAGGACATTCTTGATTTTTGAGGACAGAAAGAGTCGGTGAGTAGGCTACAAGGAAAGTGCCAACTTCTTTCATTACTGATCCCACCCAGTGAGAGGGCCCACAAAGATGGGTGTTTTGAGCAGATGTTTACTCAAAAAAGGCAGTAGGAAGACACGAGAAACTACCGACAGAAATGCCTTTCTAATTCTGGTCTGTATATAGCCAAATGCTTTTTTTTGCATACAGAAAAACACACACACACACACACACACTAGTGTGTAATGGTGTGCTCCAGATCTTCCCTGCAATGTCTCCTCACAGCTGTGTGTGTGTGTGTTTCTGTATGCAAAAAAAAAAAAAAGCATTTGGCTATCATTGGCTTGTGCTGCAGGTGCCTGATTGTTCTACAAATCATCTTAACAGTGCCTCCTCATAGCTGCTGAATACTATCCTCAGCAGCTGTCTTTCAGTGCTGTAAAAGGTAACTGCAGTCTTGGCTACACAGAAAATTGCATCAACTGCCCTCCTCTGTTCTCTCCGTCCTTCACAGATGTCTTACTACAATGCATCATGTTCTGTCAACTCAAGCAGCATCAGGCTATGTAAAGTTTCTTTTTTGAGACTCTTAATAAAATATGGGAGATTATTATTTTTGGAGGAGGTAATTAATCCGCCAGTTTCTCGGTTCTGAATTCATGTCTGAATAACACTCATTTTGACCTACCTACCCTGTATAATTTGGAAGCATAAGATCTCATATGCACATTGCTTCCAGGAAAATAGAGATTTATCTCACTTTTATGTGCAAGTGTGTTAATTGCAACTGTATTAGTACATGGGGATACCATTTAAAATAAATGGCATTGTAATGCAATATGAGTGCAAAATATGGGTTTCAAAGCACATTACTGCAACGCATGTGTGAGTGTAAATGTACTCTTTTACAAGAAAATGCACACTGCTGCCCATTTTATACACATTTTGTCTAAACGAGAAGAAACACAAAAACCAAAATTTGTCCCCCTTATTTTTGGCCAACAATCGGCTAAGGCAACTAAAAAAACTAATTACCAGAAATTCCAATACAGCTTCAAAACCAAAAAATGCTTTGGTCCTCAGACTGACCTGCCCCAAATTGTACCTAAGCTTACATTGGTGCAAAAGTACCTGGTGGTACTTAAAGTACCTACATTAGTCTCCAATCAACCCCAAGGAGCCCTTTGTACCCATAGCCTCCATTTTGTATTCCACCAAGCCACGTGTCAATTTCAAGAGGCTTTACAGCTAACTGAGGTTAGTCTAAAGTGACAAAACATGTCATACTTACCAGCCACTTTGCACAGACTACCCCTGATCCTCCCATTCTCGGGTCCCCTGATGGCGTTCCTGGCCCCTCCCTAGTGTCAAGTGCCCCCGGAGCAAGCAGCTTCCAATGGGGCACCGAAGCAGGCACTGTCCCGAGCCGCTGCTCTGCATGTCCATTCAGGCACAGCCGTGGCTTAGCCCTTTCCCCTCTTGCTCATTGGTTCAATGGCCAATGAGGAGGGAGAATCCCCTTAAAGCCGATGATATTGTGCACATCGCTGGATCAAGGGTAGGCTCAGGTAAGTATTTGGGGGGCTGCTGCACACAATTTTTTTTTTAAAACCTTCAGCTTTTAGAACCACTTTAAAAACTGAGTGGCAAATGACAGTCATCAGAGGTGGAGCTTAATCTTTGGAACAGTCAAAATCTGTGCAACTTATAGTATTGAACCCTGGGCTTTTTTTTTTTGTAAATGTACTAGATAATGTTAAGCAGTGTAGCATTAATCAGTACCTTTTTTTTCTAAAGGTGCATGACCAAACATTTGTTACAAAGTTAAAGTGGAGCTCCACCCTCTTTTTTAACTTTATTGCATCCCCTTTCATACTGCCCCCTTAAATAGAATTGGCATGTAATTTTTAGTCATTTTAAAAACTCACTGTGCTGTGCAGATGAGTTTATTTTCTCAGCCGCGGCCACAGCCGTCAATCACAGCCGCTATGCCTCCTGGGACATGACCCCTCTCTCCTCTCCTCTCTCTGTGTATTACGAGCTGCCTGGCTGGGTGTGTTTTCGGCGGGGACGCTGTAACACGGTCCCGCCCCCCTGGGCTGGCTCATGTGATAGTGGATAGACAGCCAATGTGATCTGTGTTCAGCCAATCACACGAGCCGGTCTAAGGGGGCGGGACCGTAGCATCACCGCCGAAAACGCAGACCCAGCCAGGCAGCTCAGACAGCAGTGATGCCGCCCTACGTGTGCAGCAGGGGGGCTGCAAATAGAAGAAATCACCTTGCTGGATTCCTCTATACAGGCGCTGATTGCTTGCAAGAGGTAAAAGGTAGGAGAATCAAGCATTCAGCGCCTGTATAGAGGAATATAGAAAGCTCATTTCCTCTGTATGCACCCTGCTTCTCCTCCCCCATCACACTCTCCAGCCCCCCCCCCCCACAGTGTTCTCCTCCCCCACCACACTCTCAAAGGGCAGGAATCCCGCAAATCAGCCCCCCCCCCCCACCCGCGATTCGCGGCAAACCCGCCCCCCCACCCGCGGCAACTGCCCCCCCACCCGCGATTCGCGGTAAACCCGCCCCCCCACCCACGGCAACTGCCCCCCACCTGCGGCAACTGCCCCCCCCACCCGCGATTCGCGGCTAACCCGCCCCCCCCACCCGCGGCAACTGCCCCCCCACCCGCGATTCGCGGTAAATACAGTGATCCCGCGAACCCCCCCCTTCAAAAACTCAGGCTCAACAACTTCCAACAACCCCCCGCTCAACAACTTTGATCCGAATCCCCCCTCAAAAAATTCCTGTGCGCTGTGATCGGTGCTGTGTGATCGGTGCGGTGTGATTGGTGCGCTGTGATCGGTGCGCTGTGATCGGTGCGCTGTGATTGGTGTGATCGGTGCGCTGTGATCTGTGCGGCGTGATCGGTGCACTGTGATTGGTGTGATCGGTGCAGTGTGATGTGATCGGTGCAGTGTGATCGGTGCGGTGCGCTTTGATCGGTGTGGTGTGCTATGATCGGTGCGCTTTGATCGGTGCGGTGCGCTGTGATCGGTGCAGTGTAAACGGTGTGCTGTGATCGGTGCGCTGTGATCGGTGTGCTGTGATCGGTTCGGTGTGATCTGTGCACTGTGATCGGTTCGGTGTGATCAGGACGGTGTGATCGGTGCGGTGTGCTGTGATCGGTGCGCTGTGATCGGTGCGCTTTGATCGGTGCGGTGTGATCGGTGCAGTGTGATCGGTGCAGTGTGATCGGTGCAGTGTGAGCGGTGCGCTGTGATCGGTGCACTGTGATCGGTGCGCTTTGATCGGTGCGCTGTGATCGGTGTGATCTGTGCGGTGTGATCGGTGCGCTGTGATCGGTGCAGTGTGATCGGTGCAGTGTGATCGGTGCAGTGTGATCGGTGCAGTGTGATCGGTGCGCTGCGATCGGTGCGCTGCGATCTGTGCGCTGTGATCGGTGCAGTGTGATCGGTGCGCTGTGATCGGTGTGCTGTGATTGGTGTGCTGTGATTGGTGCAGTGTGATTGGTGCGCTGTGCGGTGCAAATATATCTACATAACAAATCATTTAGTATATTTCCTGGAAGGAGGAGGGGAGGAGAGATTTGCATAGATAAGGGGCGTCAACTTCCTCTGACACTCCCGTTGCTATGAAAACCTGACCTGAAACCTATTACATTGCTTGTGCAGCACTGAGCATGTGCGAGATCAGCAAGGCTGAAATCCAGGAAGTCATACAGTCTGGCTTTATGGATGCCCACACTTAAGATGGCCACGGTCAATTCCTGTTTTATAAAGTATCTAAATGCTATAACAACCTAACAAAACGGACCTCAGTTTACAGACTACCTTTACTAGAATACATTAAGCTTGTGTATTACAGGGGTATTTATATTTAAAAAGTGAAATTGTGGTCGGAATTCCGCTTTAAGTTCTGCAAGAGTGGGAGCCTTTGAGTAGCTATACATTTCTTGGAATCTTTCAGAGCAGGTATACAATGCTGCCACGGGAGAAAAAAAAAAAAGCAGCATGTTCTTCTTGGATGAATTTTCACTTCTTCATCTCCCCTGGCAGCACAGTGTGTTCTATCAGCTCTCTGGTGTCTCTCTCCTCTGACCTCTATCTGCAGTTTAAATCTCATTCTTGGCTTTTGCTATTCCCTCCACGCACTCAGCACATTGTGTATCCTTGCTTTAGGAGCAGACTAGGCTCTTGCAAGACTTCCTTGATCTGCTGAAAAGGATTTTATGGTGAGTACAAAATTCCTAATTTTCTTTGTAATTCAAATAATTATGGAATTACATTTTTTACGTAAAAAAAAAAGAAAAAAAAAAAAAGAAAACAAAATTAAAACCTCAAAGGGTGTATAATTTTTATATTATGTATGTACTATAATATTTGTGTTTATATTTTAATGTATTTAACAGTTTGCTTGACATCCAGCTTTGATTATTATAACCGTGCATACTTATAACAGATTTATATTTCTGTTTGTTTTGCTCACCTTGTCCATACCTGACTTTTTAACTAAAGGCTCCTTGTTTTTGCAAGGTTATAGAAATATGCTCTGTGCAGCTGAAGTTCTCTTCTATTTTCATCATTTGGTCGATGGCAAGAATCCCTCTTTTCGGTTTTGTAGCAGTACCAAAAGCATGATCATAAACACAGTGGGCCCCCCAAAAAAGGGATTTAAAGGCGAGTACAAAAATCCTATTTTCTTTTTTTTGACTGAGGGTCACAAGAAGTCCTAAACCTTCCATATGTCCAAAAGTTATCTAAAGCCTCACACGTCGCACACCTACAGGGCCATGGCTATCTGCCATTCTATTACTATGCATTACAACATATTTCATTATACTTCATCACATCTACATTCATACCCTTTTGTGTCTTAATGCTATAACTCCATAATAGTTTTCAAGTCACAATATTAGTGCCAATTAATTGGCCTTTTTACATGATTTACATAAAACACCAAATATTGTCCGATGGAGCATACAGACGGTCGGATAGTCTGACAAAACATGTCCGTCAGACAATTGTTGTCGGAATATCCAATCGTGTGTACGGGACTTAAGGGTGTGCCACACCGGAAACAAAGCTAACAAGCTCATAAAAAAAAAAAAGGGAGGAAGGTCAGGGACTGGCTTGTACATCAAATTGCTGACTGATGGACCTTACATCCATAACTGGCAACAGATGAGGCTGTCGCAATGTCTATCTGGTAGAACATATTAACAGAAGACCAGTTGGCAGCCTGGCAGAAGTGGATTGTGATGGGGACCCTGATGTAAGGTGAGGATGTCTGATGGGGACGACCAAAAGGCTGGCATCAGTCATGAGGATTTTGAACAAGACAGAAAAGAAGGCCTCCACTGATTACAAAGCTGCATTCCTGAGCCACCAGTCTAGGGACAACCTGGTCCTCAGTGCCAAACGAACTGGTCTATACATGAACTTAACGGATTTGTCCCATGATGACATGAGTGTTTAGTTGTAGAGGTCTACAGTGAAACTTGTCAACTAAGACTGTTTCAAAACAAGGCCACCATCAGGCTCAAAACTTTCATGCAAAAGTGCAGAGTCAGAAAACTTCTAGACTGGACAGCTTAAATCGGAGGTTGGAAAGTCTGAGGTTTCTCCTGTGGAAGAAATACTCTGACTTGAGCGGTGTCCAGGATTAGACCCAAGATAATGTCTATATTGCCATCGCACACTTACCTGAGTAAGGCATGGGAGTGACAGGTGCTTAAGCAAAAACTAGCTAAAACCGGAGACATCAAAGATCAAACGCACATATTTGCCAGCACACCAGGGATCATCAAATAACGTTTACAATTTTTATTGAAGAACAATTATGTGATATTATCATTATTCAGTGAGATTTTGGATGTTATTCGATGGTCAGGATTAGACCCAGATACTCCAAATAATGAGCCGGTTTCACTGACTATTTCTGAAGGATAATCCAAAACCCTGTAAAGTCTGAAGGTCTGCTATGTACTCCACAATAGGAATGCCACAAGAGCGCAATTGGGCTAATACTGGGGTTAGCACCTTGGAGAACAGCATCAAAAATAAATGAGGTACTGCCATCAGACTAATCATCATAGGGTTTATTCACTATTCACTTACCAAAATGAATATATACTAAGTTAGATGAAGCTTTACTTTATTAAACTAATCAACAATCTTTTTTTGTTTTTGTTTTCTTGCATTTAACTGGCAGTCAAAGCTAAAAAAAAAACAGGTTCACCTACTTTACTATCATTTACTTGCAAAAATAACATCTTTCAAAGTTTTGAAAGCAAAACACTGCAGAACATCAAACACACACACCGTTCACACGATAGAGCATGGCGGTGGGAAGAATCATGCTGGGGGATGCGTATTTGCAGCAGATCCTAAAGGTTTGTAACAGTAAAATAAATATAGCAAAATAAATGGAAATCCTGACGGAAACCCTAGTTTTATGCAGTCTGCCGGAAGCCTGAACCTTCGCAGAAGAACTGTCTTCAAGCAAGAGAAAGACCACAAGAATAATGCCAAAGCTAAACAGGAATGACTTAAAATATACATTTCAATGTCCTGGATCAGGGTCTTGTATGCTATACAGCAGCTTTATCATGAAGAATGAGATTTTTTTTGATCCTGCAAATATTTCTAAATGTTTTTTCTCCCAACTCCTAACCGATTAATACAGTTCCTGAAATATAAAGCGGACTGAGGTTTGGTCTATACATGTAATCAATGTATTAATCAAAAAAAGATGTTACACCCTTAGGGTTAGTTTACCCTTCAAAACATGGCTTTGGGCAGGCTTTGTTAAAGCTCCCTGAATGCCAGTCAAAGCTCTTGTCACTAAACAAAATGGTTAGCTTACAGTCCTTTTGCTTGGTGCTTTGATGGGGCTTTGGTGGAGCTTCGAGCGAGCTTTGCCATAGACTTCTATGGACACTTTGAAGCACCACTAAAGCTAAATGGGGTATCATTTTTGATGCAAAGCAAAATAAAAAGTAAGGTGTAAACAGGACTGTAAGCTAACCATTTTATTTAGTGACAGGGGCTTTGACTATCGTTCAGAGAGCTTTAACAAAGCCTGTCCGAAGCCCTGTTTTGAAGCAAGCGTAAACTAGCCATTAATGTGTGTTGAAGCCAAAGCACGTGTAAATGAGCCCTTACAGTCTGTCTTTCCTATTCTTGTGGCACCAATAGTCAGCTTAATCTGAAATTTTAAATATAACTGCACATTTGGTGTACAACTTCATGACAGTTACCCTTTTTTTACTTGATGGAAAGGCTCTGTTTTACAGCTGAAGGAAGAAACACTGATGTAGCATTAAACAGGATTATCCCAGCAAGCAATGAATGCAGATTTTTTTTTTTTTTTTAGAGCCAGGTCTAAAATTTGCTGCGACTATAAATGCCACCTTATTTACAGATTGGTGCTTGAATTTAACTGAGATACAGAAGTTAGAATACCTGCTATACGGTGGATCACATGAAATAGAAGGTGCACTACTAGGTGTGGTGGTCTCAGTGGAGAGCATCAATGGTTTTAAGAAACTATTAGATAAGCACCTGAATGACCTATATAATCTAGATAAAAAGGACTGCCAGGTAGACATTAAAATTCCAGAATTTTCCATTACAAATCTTTTAAATATAATGCATTGCTAAATATCATTTTATGGCAAATGGATGGAAAGACCCATCTTCCAAATATACTACATATTACTCATGAGAAATATGTGATGCTTTTGTACATGATGGTATAAGAAGGAATAACAAATAAGTACTCAATTTTCTTTAATGCAAATAGAAGTAGGGAAGGCTACATTGTATCAGGACTTGAAAGGACAGCTGGTGTTTACAAACTGTTAAGGCCCTATATCAGGGGTTTCCAAAACGTTCTAAACAAAGGGCCAGTTAACTGTCCTTCAGATTTTAGGGGGGTGGCGGACTGTGGCCTGTGAAAGTAGAAAATGTCCTGGCGTTAGAGGGTGTAATAGTGTCCCATTGTTGGTATTAGTTGGAGGCATAGTGCCCCCTCATTGGTGTCAGTGGGAGGAATAGTGCCTCATTGTCAGTGTCAGGAACTATGCCCCACTGTTGCTGCCAGTGGGATAGAATAATGCCCCAAGCATCGGATAAAAGCAAGCAAAGTGTCACATCAGTGTTGAGAGCACTACCCTATATGAAGAAGTGGTAATATGCATGATTGATGTCCAGAGCAAGTCTTGTGAAGTGGGGGTCACTACTGACTTTTAGCTGTAGTGATTTGTCAGAGCAAAAGACTTCATTCACTTCAGGGGGAGCATAAGTATAATGCCCATAACTGGAGTCATGTGTTTATGGAGTCAAACAAGCTTTGCCCATAATTCTACTTTAACCAGCTAAAGGACCCGGCCAGTTTTTGCGATTAACTGACAATTGCGCGGTCGTGCGACGCGGCTCCCAAACAAATTTGGCGTCCTTTTTTCCCCACAAATAGAGCTTTCTTTTGGTGGTATTTGATCATCTCTGCGGTTTTTATTTTTTGCGCTATAAACAAAAATAGAGCGACAATTTTGAAAAAAATTCAATATTTTTTACTTTTTGCTATAAAAAATATCCCCCAAAAATATATAAAAAAAATGTTTTCCTCAGTATTCTTCTACCTATTTTTGGTAAAAAAAAAAAAAAAAATCGCAATAAACGTTTATCGGTTGGTTGGCGCAAAATTTATAGCGTTTACAAAACAGGGGATAGTTTTATTGCATTTTTATTAGTTCTTTTTTTTTTACTACTAATGGCGGCGATCAGCGATTTTTTTCATGACTGCGACATTATGGCGGACACTTCGGACAACTTTGACACATTTTTGTGACCATTGTCATTTTCACAGCAAAAAATGCATTTAAAATGCATTGTTTACTGTGAAAATGACAAATGCTGTTTGGGAGTTAACCACAAGGGGGCGCTGAAAGGGGTTAAGTGTGACCTCATCTGTGTTTCTAACTGTAGGGGTGTGTGGCTGTAGGTGTGACGTCATTGATTGTGTTTCCCTATATCAGGGAACACATGATCAATAACGGCGCCACAGTGAAAAACGGAGAAGCTGTGTTTACACACAGCTCTCCGCGTTCTTCAGCTCCGGGGACCGATCTCGGGACTCCAGCGGCGATCGGGTCTGCGGGTCCCGCTGTCACGAGGAGCTTCGGACCGGGTCGCGGGCACCCATGGCTGGGCACTTAAAGAGGACGTACCTGTAGGTGCATGTGCCCAGCCGTGCCATTCCACCGACGTAAATGTGCAGGAGGCGGTCCTTAAGTGGTTAATGTCCTACTGAGAGGGATCCTAGGCGGAGGTGTGGTGGAGAGAGACAGTGCACTAAACGATGTGTATTAATGAAAGTAACCGTATACTGACCATTAATAATGGCGGTACACAGCATTTGTTTAGTCTATATAAAAATGGAAGAGGTCAGTTGATGCAGGAATAATTTTTTTAGACTTTTTTTTGGATGATTGAACACATTCAATTCTCAATTTTTCATTTCAAAGTGCTGAGAATATGATTGGACATTGTTAACTGTGAACATTTTAATATTACTATTATGCTGCATCCACACCTGAGAGTAGCGTTTTGCCACGATTTTGTAGCGTTTTTCTACCGCAATATTTGCAGTGTTTTTACCACGATTTGTCGTGGCGTTTTACTGCGATCTTGGACAGATCTAGGGTCACCAATGTTAAAAACAGAAAAACGCCCAAATACGCTCAATTCGAGCGACAAAAAAGGGTCCAGAACTTGTTTGAGCTTCAGTCGTTCTGCGTCAGGCGTTTTGGAGTGGAGATGTGAACCATCTCCATTGAGAATAATGTATTTTTTCCCCTCAGGCTTCAGGCGACAAAACGCTCAGGTGTGAATGCAGCCTTACTGATACAGCTTTAAAGTACTTTTGTTTATTGTTATTCTATTTCGGTTTAGTTTGTTTTATTGTATACACTTATTGCACATTTTTGCTTTTATTAGTGCACCCAATTGAGTCATTGTGTGGATATTTTTTCACCAAGTAAAAATACTATAAAGAAAATCAAGATAGAATAAAAGCAGGGTACCTGGCCTCTTTGTGGATGTACTGCATTCCGCTGACTGTCCCAAACTATTAGACTCCTCCTGTGTAAGAGTACTTTCTAATTCCTTCAACAACAAGAAGGTGGAACGAACTTTCTCTGGTGTTTCCATTCGTGATTTTGTCTGGGATGGACTAGGTGGAGGAGTAGGTGATCTTAACCTAAAAGAAACAGCAAAAAAAGCAATGCATTAAGAAACTGCAGGCATATTATACTGAGGGTGATTAAAGGTTAAGCATGGTATACACAATGAGAATATTAGAATTTTTTATTTTTTTTGCATGCTAGTCCAATATTGAAAAAAAAAAAATGAAAATTCTCGTGAGACAAAATACAATTTCCCTAAATGAATATAATGTATTGTATTCTTTCCTTTCCAAGCATGTGCGTTCTTGGTTACTTGAATACTGTGTTGATTAACCCTCGGTCTACCGGCTAATTTTTTTTGTACCACCTTGCACCGCCAGGGTCCAATGGGCCCTGTACTATAATTTAATACATATGATGAGTAAAGGTTTTAATATAATTATTTTTATTGTGAAAAAGTGTAATTATAAATTTTGATTATAATTTTAGCTAGTAAAATATTGAATAACCATGAAATACTAACCAATGCTTACTGATTTTGAGCACCATCTGCGAAGAGTATTTTGTCTTATTTATATTATTTTGCACAAAAATTCACAGATAAAGAAATTGTCAATTGAGAGAAACACGAAATGTTGATATGTAGGTGTAGGGCATAGGTAGCTAGAAAAGTTATGCTAATATGATGAAAAAGTTTCACTTCCCATAGTTCAAACACACCACTTTCAGATGTTCTTGATATAAAATTTGTGCACACACACAACACACTGTTCAAGTATTTCTGTCTTTGCTGTTACGGCACATACTGCAACGTGCTCTCTTTCTTGGTGGTTCTTCTGAGGTAGAAGTCTGAGGAATGTCAGGCTTTCCCAAGATGTGTAAGGAAAAATGTCCTCTTGTGCGATTTACTTGCATTCAAGATCATTTGTGGTCACAAATTCTTTTTGTTTCAAAAACTGTGATTTTCTTCTCCAGTTAGTTTTTAGCTAACTGCAGGCTTGTGAAGAAGTTATCACAAGTGGTGTTTCTTCCAGAATGTAATATTCCTTCAGCCAAATCCATTACCACTCACCACTGTAAATAGTTGTATTCACAGATGAAGATGGCAAATGAGTTTGGGTGGTAGGTGCTGTGACGGTGCTATCATCAGAATCCGAGTTGTCTTCTACAAGGATGTCATTTTGGTCATCTGATGGCTCGTAATCTATTGCATGTTGATCTTCTTCAGTATCTGAGTTCAACAAACTAAGTATTTCTTCATTACTGAAGTGTTTGCGAGCTATGAGCAAACTACACTACCAAATCAAGAAAGCTAAGAAACCTGCAGAATCATGTCCTAACTTGGTTCACAAAGTGCAATACAGTAATCATGTGACATGATGAGTCATAACAGAGAAACCATTGAAGAGCAACATGGGGTCCGATGGACCATGCCAGCATACGATGATATAAATCAGAATTTACATAAAAAGTGTAAAAAAACTAATTTAATGCTTTCAGATTTATAATGGCCTAATTAGCAGTAAAAAAGTCATGAGTTCTTAATAATAATAATACATTTCAATAAAAAAAACACAACACTAACTACCTACAGGGTCCAAAAATTGTTATCATACAAGAAACATTTTTGTGCTTGTCCCTTCAGGTAATTTCTCATGAACTGTCGTAATTGGCTCTCGAAGGGTGTGTATTAACAATCAGATTATCGGACGGTCGCTCTAAAAGCGGTATTTTTTGGCAGATTTTTTTTCATCCTGTGTTTTAGGCATTGCTGTATAATGTAGCCTTACAGACTAAGACTGGGTGGCATTGTTCTTTTAAAAGGGTTGTAAAGGTCCATTTTTTATTTTCTTAATAGGTTCCTTTAAGCTAGTTCATTGTTGGTTTACTTACCTTTTCCTTTAATTTCCCTTCTAAATGTTTTTTTTTTCTTTGTCTGAATTTCTCACTTACTGTTTCACCTCAGTAAGCTTGCCGCCATCATCCGAGCCATTCTGGCTGGGGGTTAGCCAGAACAGCTTACTGAGGAGGAGCAGGAAGGTAAAAAACAAACCTTTACAACCCCTTAAAGCTCATGTGTTGTGATAAGTCCAACTCAAAGACTACCAAAGCCTTCTTATGTACATTTGTTAGGATATCATCATATAATTTGATGTTATGGTAAACAAAGTTTGTAATGTAGTATGATGATGAGCGCATATACATAAACACTGAGGCTGTCAAATACAGTCTATCAAAAACAAAGTGCAATCCGTGCTAAAAGTGCAAACGCATAGGTATCACATGATAAACAGTCCCATCCGTGGTACAAATGCATAAATATCAAATGATAAAAAGTTCCATCCGTGGTGGTGCAGCTAATTCTGTGAAATATGTGACTTTCCTTAGATAAATGAGCTCACATTGCGCTTACTTTAATAAGGCAATGAATAAGCCTTAGGTTTGTGTGGCACTTTCGTGGGTCTCCAGTAGGTGTCCCTCTATCCTCTCTATGAGATGGTATAGTAATCCTGGTTGGGGTCCAATGCTCCAGGGTATGGGAAAGGGAGGTTTCCAGTGGTGCTCAAATGAAGAAGAGTAGTGCCATAGTGAAGTATATAGGTGCGATTTTAATAATGAAAAATAGAAACTTACATCAAAGTTTTAAAACAGTCGAACGAACGATCGGATTAGACGATTACGCGTTTACTTCTGGTTCCGGGTCTATTAAACGTGTAATCGTGTAATCCGATCGTTCGTTCGACTGTTTTAAAACTTTGAAGTAAGTTTCTATTTTTCATTATTAAAATCGCACCTATATACTTCACTATGGCACTACTCTTCTTCACGAAAGTGCCACACAAACCTAAGGCTTATTCATTGCCTTATTAAGGTAAGCGCAATGTGAGCTCATTTATCTAAGGAAAGTCACATATTTCACAGAATTAGCTGCACCACCACGGATGGAACTTTTTATCATTTGATATTTATGCATTTGTACAACGGATGGGACTGTTTATCATTTGATACCTATGCGCTTGCACTTTTAGCACGGATTGCACTTTGTTTTTGATAGACTGTATTTGACAGCCTCAGTGTTTATGTATATGCGCTCATCATCATACTACTCTATCACTGTTGTTTTATCGCATATCACAATTTAGATTGAACAGCACTTACACCCCCCCTTTTTTTCACTTTATTTATTTGGTGGCGCAAGAGCTTCACATATTCAAAGTTTGTAATGTGATATGGTAAATATAGGGAGTCTATTTGAGCATGTCTGTGTAGGACCATTTAACTTATACTCAAGTCTCCTGAAAATCTTACCCTATACCAAAGTGAACTGGCTGCTCGACACTCTTCAAAGGTTGCACATCCGTCTCTGGAACACAATCAGGTGATTTGTTTGCTCCTACAAAGAAAAATGTTGGGCAGGATCATTAGGTTTTCATATTAGTAGTAGACAGACTATAAAAGGCAATTTTCTGCCCAAAGAGGTCAATTCACAACACATTTCTGACCACACACTAGGAATTAAATAAGCAAAAAAAAAAACCTGTGCCAAGGAGAAAATAATGTCTACAGTTGAAGGTACGTTAACCTGATCAGTTTGTTGCAGTTATAAGAGTGAAAGAATAAAGCATGTGATGGTTGGATAATTAATAATAGTGGTTAGTTACTCGAGAGACAAGAGGAGAGGCTTGTCATTTGCTGGCTCTGCCGAGTGATGTTGATGCTAGGACTGTAGGTACTATCAGTCAGGAGATCAATCCGCTATGGTTAACTACTCAGGAAACCCCTAGCAATCTATTAAACCAAATAATGGGAGAGCCTCTAACCGTAGCTGCTAGAACGAACAGAAAGGTAAAAGGATAAATCTCACCTGTTTGGATGGCTGTTGCAAGACAATGTTTGGAAAAACATACAAAGCAAAAACAACGCAGGAATCAATGTCAATGAGGATTGTAAGCCCAAGTTATCAGTGTGTCTGTCTCTCCTTCATGCACAACAAGCTTAAGTACTTGAGTAGCTGTTCACTGGCTTCATTACAGATTTCCCTAGGACATTTGTGCTGGTTCTGGGTGAAAAAGGTACTGAACCCAAAACTGTACAAGGTCATTCAGTCCCTCTTAACCTACAACCAGCAGGAATGCCGGAGGTGAATATGTGCTGAAGCTGGTGGTTAGCTACTTGGTTAGCAATGAGGGTGCTATAGGCAAGGCTTCCCTGGGGGTTGTGCATGAAGGAGAGACACACTGAAGACTTGGGCTTGCAATTGTCATTGATCACTGCCTTGTGTTGCAACAGCAATCCAAGCAGGTAAGAAGATTTCTCCTTTTACCATTCCATTCATTCTACCAGCTACTCTTAGGCCACGTACACACGATCAGTCCATCCAATGAGAGCGGTCCGAAGGACCGTTTTCATTGGTTCACCGATAAAGCTGACTGATGCGCCTACACACCATCAGTTAAATAACCGATAGTGTCAGAACGCAGTGACGTAAAACACAACAACGTGCTGAAAAAAAAAAGGATTAAACCTTCCAAGCGTGCGTTGACTTGATTCTGAGCATGCGTGGATTTTTAACCGATGCTTTTGCATACTAACGATCGGTTTTGACCTATCGGTTAGCCG
The DNA here is from genome assembly GCA_029574335.1 of Rana kukunoris. Classification (NCBI taxonomy): domain Eukaryota; kingdom Metazoa; phylum Chordata; class Amphibia; order Anura; family Ranidae; genus Rana; species Rana kukunoris. Next base: position 72,558,434 of record CM056060.1, read on the forward strand.
TCCATCAGCTCAATTTTAAAGCAAGCCCTCTGTCGGTTTGGACCGATGGAAACCGAACCTCAGTCTATTTTCATTGGTTTGAACCGATCGTGTGTACGCGGCCTTAGAGGTACTCTCCTTGTTTTGTTTTAGCCACCTTCACATCTGCTGATGAAAGCTTATTAGTATTTGGTGTCTTCTAGCCCGCATGGGAACGTCCAAGCTCCCTTGTGGTTACAAGATAGACTATTAGCTGCTTTTTAGCAAAGACCCTGGGGAATAAAATGGTGGTTGTTGCAAATTTTTATGTCACACAGTATTTGCACAGCGATTTTTCAAACGTGTTTTTTTTATTTTTATTTTTTTTAACCACTTCCATACCAGGCACTTACGCACCTTCCCGCCCAAGCCAATTTTCAGCTTTCAGCACTGTCGCACTTTGAATGACAATTGCGCGGTCATGCTACACTGTACCCAAACAAAATTGGCATCCTTTTTTCCCCACAAATAGAGCTTTCTTTTGGTGGTATTTGATCACCTCTGCGGTTTTAATTTTTTGCACAACAACTAATAAAAGACTGAAAATTTAGAAAAAAAAAAAATTTTTTATTTTTTTCTGTTAACTTTTTTGTAAATAAGTATGTTTTCTCTTTCAATTACGGGCACTTATATGGCGGCACTAATGGGCACTGATGAGGTAGTACTGATGGGCACCGATGAGGTGGCACTGATGGGCACTGATGAGGTGGCACTGATGGGCACCGATGAGGTGGCACCGATGGGCACTGATAGGCGGCGCTGGTATGCGGCACTGATGGGCACTCATAGGTGGCACTGATGGGCACTCATAGGTGGCACTGATGGGCACTCATAGGCGGCACTGATGGGCACTCATAGGCGGCACTGATGGGCACTCATAGGCGGCACTGATGGGCACTCATAGGCGGCACTGATGGGTACTTATGGGTACTTAGATGGGCACTGATAGGTGGGCACTGGGCATGGATTGGCACGGAGGGGTGGCACTGAAGGACACTGTGGGGTGGCACTGATGTATATGTTGCCAGTCAGTGCCCATGTGTGGGCACTGACTGGCATCGTTCTTTTTTGTTTTAACCTGAATTTTTTTTTATCCTGTTTTTTTTTCTTTGCCCTGCCAGTGTGGGCATCCCTGGTGGTCTAGTGTGGGCATACGAGGGGGGGCTGCGCTGATAAACAATCAGCGCGAACCCCCCCTGTCAGGAGAGCCGCCGATCGGCTCTCCTGTACTCGCTTCTGTCAGACGTGTGTGAGGAAGAGCCGTCGGCGGCTCTTCCTGTTTACATCGTGATCAGCCGTGATTGGACACGGCTGATCACTGTGGTAGCGAGCCTCCGCCGGAGATTCGTTACCGAGATCGGTGATGCAGGGTGTCAGACTGACACCCCGCATCAGTGATCGCCGCGCTGAGCGCCCCCACGGGCGCGCGCGGCATGAAATCGTGCTGGACGTTTGAGAACGGCCAGTTACGATTTCATAACCACTTCCCGGCCGTAAATTTGCTATTGGCCGGGCGGGAAGTGGTTAAACAATTTCATGAATAAAAAAAAAAAAAATGAAAGTCAGCCCCATTTTTGTGTATAATGTGAAAGATGCTATTACGCCAAGTAAATAGATACCCAACGTGTCACGCTTTGAAATTGCACACACTCGTGCAACGGTGCCAAACTTACTTAAAAATCTCCATAGGCAGAGTTTAATTTGTTTTACAGGTTAACTGTTTAGAGTTAGAGGAGGTCTTGGGCTAGAATTGTTGCTCTCTCTCTAACGCACATGGCAATACCTCACATGTGTGCGCGACTTGCGTATGCGTTTGCTTTTGTGTGCGAGTAGTAAAAACAAGGGCGCTTTAAAAAAAATATATATATATGTTTTATTTTACTTTTATTTTTACACTTTCGCTTAAAAATGTTTTTTTTTTAATCACTTTTATTCCTATTACAAGGAATGTAAACATCTCTTGTAATAGAACAGTGCAGGACAGGTCCTCCTTATGGAGAAATATGGGGTCTATAAGACACCACATCTCTCCTTCAGGCTGGAAAGACCGAGATAAAAAACATATACACTGTCTCTGGCTTTCCAGCCGTGTCCCCAGCATTGTTTACTTCCACTGCCCTGGAAGTGACGTTTTAACGTTGTACCCGGGCCTCTGAGGGTAATAAAGATGACTGGGGACCAGAAATCTCTATGCTCAACCTTCGATGGTGACCGATTCGTTGGTTCCGCTGGTAGAAGCACTGTAGCTGCAGGCATCATTCAGATATCCCCACTCAAAGTCCAGGACATCATGTGATGGACTTTGGGTGGGAAGTGGTTAAGCAATTACATGAGATAAAGCAGGATTCTGTGGAGGCTTACAGACTCACATGGGGAAGCACACAGGTATACAACAGAACAAAAAGCAATCCCCGATTGGTACAGATTTAGATTTGTAACAATGGAGATTCAGATAATTACAAATGCCCAATTTTGCTTCAGCTTGAGCAGGATCAGTCTCAACTTGCGGTACAACTACAATTTGTTCTTATGTGTTCTTCTAAAACTGGCTGCTCTTTATTAAAGCGGAAGTAAACCCATCCATAAAACAGTTTCATTTACGGCACATGTCGGAAATGTAACACTCCCATTGGTTGTGCTCTTAACCAAACTGTCAAACCATCCAATGGCTGGTCTCATAACTGATCACAAGTGCAGTATCATGGCAGTTGTAGATTAAACAGGGGCAAAGATGGCAGCTTTCTTGGCTAAAAAAGGATAGGGGGGTTTACTTACACTTTAATACCATAGACATATATTCACCCGCTATATACACTCTGTAGTCAATTTTATTTATTTCTATATACTTGTACACTCTTACTCGCAAGAGTCAGATTACCTCAACGCTGTTGTAGATACCTGCTTAACACTTAGTTAAACACTTAGCTAAGTTGATATGCCACATACGGGGAAAAAAACAGAAATGCACAGTAATTTTAACCAGCATGCTGGCTCTGTGTGAAGCTGAAGTATATGTAGTGAGCAGTAAGTCATTATACAAACAGCAGCTTTGATGTATGCATATTTACCATGGTCTGTTTGTTTCTGGCATGCCTCCTGCAGTCTTATTGTGTTAAGCTCAGCTGTGGAGGTTTGTTGCTTCTCAGATGAAGGGCTTTGTGTATTGTGCTGTTCCAGTACGGCTTCCAAAGCAGCCATTTCCTCTTGGATTTTTTCTAAATTGTTCCGCAGAGCATCCCGCTGCTGTAAGAGATGGAACCCCACAAGCTTAATCTCACTAGTATATGTGGGGAAATAAGCTATGTTAAGTGTAATTTACAACAGATAATTAATAAGCTGGGTGAAAAGGATGGAACTATGCAATAGTCAGCATTTTCTACAAACTTGTATTTTAGATTAAGATAAATCCAATGTGGTACTAGCCTGCTACATACAACAAAGCTACTCTAATACGTTTTACTGTACATTAACCACTTAACCACTTCAGACCCGCGCTATTGACAAAATACGTCAACAGCGCGGACCTGAGGCGCTAAGTGGATGTCTTTGGACGTGATTTAAAGTGCATTACCCGCGCGCGCCACTGGGTGGCGCGCCGCGGGTAAACACTGTCCCGCCGCATCGCTGAAGAGCCGATGCATGTACCTGGCGGCCGCGATGTCTGTCGGGTACATGCGATCAGCGGGAACACAGCAGGGACGTAGGGACACAGCATCGGTTACCTCCCCCAGTCACCCCCCTCCCCCCACACAGTTAGAACACACCCAGGATTCACATTTAACCCCTTCCTCACCCCCCTAGTGTTAACCCCTTCCCTGCCAGTCACATTTATACAGTAATTAGTGCATGTTTATAGCACTGATCGCTGTATAAATGTGAATGGTCCCAAATTTGTGTCAAAAGTGTCCGATATGTCTGCCGCAATATCGCAGTCCCAATAAAAATCGCAGATCGCCGCCATTACTAGTAAAAAAAAATAATAATTCTATTCCCCATTTTGTAGGCGCTATAACTTTTGCACAAACCAGACGCTTATTGCGATTTTTTTTGATTTTTTTTACAAAAATACGTCGAAAAATACGTATCGGCCTTAACTGAGAAAAACATTTTTTTTTTTTTTTTTAATTGGGATATTTATAATAGCAACAAGGAAAAAAATATATATATATATTTTTTTAAATTGTCGCTCTTTTTTTGTTTATAGCGCAAAAAATAAAAACCGCAAAGGTGATCAAATACCACCAAAATAAAGCTCTATTTGTGGGGAAAAAAATGACGTCAATTTTGTTTGGGAGCCACGTCGCATGACAGCGCAAATGTCAGTTAAAGCGACGCAGTGCCAGAAGCTGAAATTTCGTCTGGGCACGAAGGGGGTTTATGTGCAAGTAAGCAAGTGGTAAGCAAGTGGTTAAGGACCGCCTCCTGCACATTTACGTCCCTTTTGTAGGGATACACAATCGATGATGTCACACCTGCAGCCACACCCCCCTACAGTTGTAAACACACATTAGGTCACACATAACCCCTTCAGCGCCCCCTTGTGGTTAACTCCCTAACTGCACTGTCATTTTCACAGTAAACAATGCAATTTAAATGCATTTTTTGCTGTGAAAATGACAATGGTCCCAAAAATGTGTCAAAATTGTCCAAAGTGTCCGCCATAATGTCGCAGTCTACATTTATTCTGTATTTGGCATCTGCCGAGCTGACAAGCCTAAATTCTGTGCGTTACCTAAAAGACCGACACAGTGCACCCAGTGCTTAAAGAAGAATTCCACCTTTTGTAATAAATCAATACATGCACCAATTTTGCAAAAAGCATGTGCATGTATTCTTTTGAGCTTGGAATCAGTGGATCACAAGTGCAATGCTCTGACTCCTGCAGACTTTTAGGCTGGGTTGACATCTAAGCCGCATGCGGCTCGCAGCAGGGGTCAAGTGTGTCACTGTTCTCCATTTCAGGGATGAATCTGGGCTGAATTTTTGCCTAAATTCAGCCCTGAAACTGAGCCAAAGACACACAGGACTCCTGTGCAATCCACTCCGCAGCTGCCCCCCATAGATATGTGAACAAGCTCCATAGAGAGTCAGTCACAATCTCCTGTCATGCAAATCGGATGCAGTGAAAACTGCATCCAATTCGCACTAGTGTGAACACAGCCTTACTCCTGGCCCTGGTCTATACAGAGGTACAGACTGTCCACTCCCAAACATCAACTGATGTCATCACACTGCTCCATTAAGAACTCCAGTCAACTCTGCTGTGCTTTTTTTTAATTCAGATTCCTGTAAACGAATGATACATCTGTGCACGTGGAGCTATATACACTAATATTTAGCTTATGTGAGCAGAGTCCACGCTAGTTATGCCATTTAAGGGCTTGTTGGCCAACTTTTATTGAAGAAAGAAAATGTCCATCCAGAATTCCCACGCAGAGGGTTTCAAATTTGCTTCAGCAGTAATAGAACAAAAAATACCAAGCCACCTGGCTCTCTTCAGCAGTAATGCCGCTTAGGCTTTACACTTCATCCCTCCTTGCCATATAACAGAGTTCCCATACAACCACTGTACCTCTTTTCAGCTTTTGTGCTGCTCAGCCCACAGCTTTGGGCCCTCTGACTATACCATGCAGAGATGCATGCTTCTCCCTTGCTTACCTGGACTCCTCGGGAGGGTGGGGCCCAGAACCCTAGACTCTAGACCCTTGACTCTGCTATAAGCCCAGGACCCACCTGCTCAGTCAACCAGCCAGACTCCTGGCTGTTCCCAAAACCCGGTCCCAGGATCGGAGATTACATCCTACCCATATCGTTATGAAATCTCCGGGCTTCAGGTCCCCAATTGGATTTTACAGACTTTGGAGGAAACTGATAAAACAGATTCCTCCACATTAAATACCCCTGGAGCCCCTCAACCTGCCTATTTGAGAACCCTGGGCGACAATTACCAGGACAGGGAACTGTACTGTCACAACATCCATGCTGACTTCATCTATGACAGACTTCAGGCCAGCAAGGATAAGAACCCAGCAATCATGTAAGTGGGGGGGCTGCGCACGTTGACTGTATTTCATGGTAAATGTGTGTAACACTAAACCTTGTATAAAAGGTGAGGAGGTTTGTTTTTAAAACATGACACGGTCAGAGTTTTGGTCTATGAAATTCAAAAACCACCAAACGACACCTAAAAGAGAAAAGCTGGGCATGCAGGCTGAACATAAGAAATGAAAGAAAATTCTGCCACCTAAAAAGCACTGAGCAGTATATCAATATAAAAATCTCTCTACGAGTTTAATTATTTTCCCGAGAATATCTTTATCATGAATATTTCAAAGAAAATACAATATTCAATGAATACCCATTGACCATTTTCACGTTGCTAGAGTCTCCTTTCCAGCTGTGCATACCAATTATGAATACAATTCTTATTCAGCTCAAATAAGCAATCATTCTTTCAGCTCCGATGCAATATACATTAGTATTGAGAAGTTAAATGCTCATAATAAAACCCTTATTATTTAATCTTAGAATTATTTAGGCTCACTCAGTTGAATCCAGTTCTAATGTAACAGAAGTGTCATTGCTTGGTTAATAAATGTTTTCTCTATATATTGGTTAATCACAATTTGAACATATAAAAAACTCCATAAAAAAATACAATATTTTATGAATATGTACACATGCTACTGTGCAAAGATTTTAGGATTTTGTAAAAAAAAAAAAAAAACATTTTATCAGTTGGTGCTATTAACAGGTGCTGATGATTAACAAGATGTAGGCCAAAATAAAATGTAATCAAAAAGAAAAATTTGCGTAGGAAGTATAAAATTGGATGAGAAAAAGCCATGCTCTAACAACAAGTTAAAGGGTAACTCCACTTTCAGGGAAAAAAATAACAAATAAATATAAAATATACTGTATGCAATTGCTACACAAGTAATATTGTAATTGAATGTTGTTAAAAGTTCCCTTTTCAATCAGCAGCACTGTAATTTTCTGTAAAATGCAATGCAATATGGCAGCCGTGGGTGTTCTCGATGATGTACAGAACGATCCCCAGAGAAAGTAATTTCCTGCTTGTGCGATTGGCTTATTGATTTTTTTTGCACTAGGACACAAGTCAGATTTTGGGCATCCTCTACAACAAAAAAATTTTTTTTTTTATGCAATCAAATTAAAAGATATGCATACCCTGTCACTTTCCTCAGAGCCCTGAAAGTGCAACAGCTGCTTGATAATTATGAAGTCACACCCTTTCACATTCACTTTTCACATGAAAATAGACAAACCGCTATTACTTCAGAACAAAAGGGAGGAAGCTGCAAAATCATTGCTATTTACATTGATACGTACACCTATGGGTTTCATACACCATATGTATGTTTCATAGGTAAACATTCAAAGGTGTCATCAGTTCGGTCATATGATTAAGGCGAGAAAGTCTGGATATGCCGCTTTGATTTGTTTTGTGGAAATAAAAGGTGGATTACAGCTTTTCGGAGTGCAGCCATAAAGACTTTTTTGCTTGATCATATGTACAGGTTTGCGAACCGAGTGTGTCCAAAGGTGTGCATTAAAGTGGATTGACTTGGAGCAGCATTTGCTTATATCAGTTCAGTCACGTTTTGGAAATGGATGATAATCTGTTTACATCTGCAAGCTCAAAAAAAAATTGCAGTCCGATTTCCATCTGCAAATGGATGAAAAAAATAAATAAAAAATGGAACACACAAATGGAACACCTGCCTGAAAGAGTCTTTAGAACTGCCTGAAGCAAGTCTTTGCACCAGTTTCTGTAACCGTATCAATAAAGGTGTCAAGTTCAGGTAGTTCAAACTACTGCCACTTTACGAAACTGTTGTTATGGCAGTGAATCTGAAAGAATTACCACCAGTTTGGGAAATGTTGTATTTAAGACCAGTTGGTGTACAGATGTATACAGATGTATACAGATCGAGTGCTAGCACCACCAAATTCGGTAGAGCAGCCTGACGAAATTATAAAAGGTGACCATGACAACTTTTATGAATTCCCCCACCCCCCAAGGTGATCGTGCTGCTTCAAAAAGGAGACAGACATTTCAAAGAGGACCAGGCATTTCCAGAGATGCTGTCCAAGCTCTCTTCAAATCACAAAAAAAACAGGTAACACTGGGAACCAAAAACGCAGTGATTAGCCGGAAATTAAAGGCATATCTTGCTGACTTCAATTTGAAATGCCCAGTCACATCATCAGCACAGCACAAAAAGCAGTGTGACCCTGGTACACCCATCTACGGGTACAGGGAACGCTGGTCGAAAGTGGCCTTTATTGAAGGCTTGCAGCTAAAAAGTAATAATTCTGAAGCACAAACAAATCTAAGTGAGTCTTCTTCTCGTTTTCGTTAACGAACACATACAAAACAAAAATGTGAGGCAGGGGCGTTTACCCTTGTGAACTAACTTTTGGTTTTCATGGAGCTCTGCCTACTTCTGCTCCCTGCAAGCAAGGGACTGCGTGCACCGTAAAGACTGCCAGAGACTAGAACAGAACTGTGCATTAAAGCCAGGGCTCCCCAGTCCCAATACGGAGTCCCAACTCCAAGATCAAACAGAGCACCCACTATAAGTGTGTAGTGTACATTACAATTACAGCAGGTCTGAGGCCTCTCCTCATTCCACCATCCGTCCAGAGCACTGTTATGCATTGCAGGCCTCCCTTGACCACGGGCAGTGGCATCCAGTGCACTGTGCATTACAGGCAATCCCTCAGACCTGAGACCACCATTCAGCACTGTGCAGCATTGCAACAGATCTCCTCTGACCACTGCCATCCAAGGCACTGTGCATTACAGTCCATCCCTCAGACCACCATCCAGCACTGTGCAGCAATACAACAGGCCTCCTCTGACCACCGGCATTCAGAGCACTGTGCATTACAGGTCTCCCCTCAGACCACGAGTTCAACATTAAGCACTGTGCAGCATTACAGGCCTTCCCTGAGACCACCATCCAGCGCAGTGTGCAACATTACAGGCCTCTGCATACCACCATGACCACCGTCCAGAGCACTGTTCAGGATTACAGCTACCATCCAGAGCACTCTGCAGCATTACAGGCCTCCTTAGGCCACCATCCAGGATCACTGTGTAGCATTACAGCCACCGTCCAGAGCCATGTGCGCAGCATTACAGGTCTCCTCAGACCACTGTCCAGCATTTACAGGCCTCCTAAGACCACCGTGCAGAGCATCGTGGAGCTTTACAGGCCTTCTCAGACCACCATCCAGGATCACTGTGTAGCATTACAGCCACCTTCCAGAGCACTGTGCGCAGAATTAGAGGCCTCCCCAGACCACTGTCCAGCGCACTGTGCAGCATTACAGGCCTCCTCATCTCAGACCATGTCCAGAGCACTGTAGCCACCGTCCAAAACATTGTGCAGCATTACATCCCTCCTCAGACCACCTTCCAAAGCACTCTGCACAGCATTACAGGCCTCCTCAAACCACTGTCCAGAGCACTGTGCAGCGTTACAAAAATACTTCTGCTGGAAAAACAGCATTGCTAATATCTGCAACACTATCTGTGTATTCTGGTGGGAAGGGGCTGCGGCAGTGGAAAGAGTCCCCATTGTCAGAATACAAAAGTGTAGCGGGGAAGATCCCTGCATACACATTAATTGCATGGATCAACAAAACTGTAATTTTTTTTCCTTCAACCTACTAGTTGAACAAAAACTCTGTGTATACACAGCTTCCCTCTCTAAACCCCTACTATTCCACGCTGCATTTTCGAGTTACCTACCTATAAATCCCTGCTCCACTAACCCCCTAAGAATCCTAATCTAAAGGGGAAATATAGCACCTGCTCGAAATTAAGGGTCTAGAATTGTTATCATAGGTGTATTTTAAATTAGAGACAGAATATAAACCAAAAATCCAGAAAAAGCATATGATACAAATATTATAAATTGAGTTGCAGTTCAAGGAGTAAAACAAGTATTTGATCCCCTACCAACCAACAATAACTCTGGTTTCCACAGACTGGCTACAGTATGTGAGCATGTGGTACACAGATTAGTCATGTCACTTTAACCACTTGCCGCCTGCCCTATTACAAAAAGGCGAAGTGGTTTCAATATTTTCATATGACGTCCTCAGGATATTGAGCCACTGCGCGCCCCCGGGGAGCGCATTGCGGTGATCGTTGTTGCAGGGTGTCAGTCTGACACCCCGCAACATCGATCTAGGTAAAGAGTCTCTGACGGAGACTCTTTACCACATGATCAGCCGCGTCCAATCGCAGCTGATCACGATGTGAACAGGAAAAGCCGGTTATCGGCTTTTCCTCACTTGCGTCTGTCAGATGCGAGTAGAGGAGAGCCGATTGGCTGCTCCTCAGACAGGGTTTTTTGCTGATCAATTATCGGCACAGCCCCCCCCCCCGAGGATGCCCACACTAGACCACCAGGGATGCCACAAGACCACCAGGGATGCCACCCTAGACCACCAGGGATGCCACCCTAGACCACCAGGGATGCCACCCTAGACCACCAGGGATGCCAATCAGTGCCCACAATGGGCATCACTGATTGGCACTGATTGGCATCCATAAGTACAATATAATACAGTACATCCATGTCACCTAACAGTGCCCATCCGTGCCGCCTATCTGTGCCCATCCGTGCCACCTATCAGTGCCCCATCAGTGCTGCATATTAGTGCCCATCAATTCCACCTCATCGGTGCCCATCAGTGCCGCCTTATCAGTGCAGCCCCATCAGTGAAGGAGAAAACATACTTATTTACAAACTTTTGTAACGGAAACAAAAAAGCATTTGTTTTTCCAAATTTTCGGTCTTTTTATTTATTTTTAGCAGAAAATCCCAGAGGTGATCAAATACCACCAAAAGAAAGCTCTATGTGTGGGAACAAAATGATACAAATTTAGTTTGGGTACAGTGTAGCACGACCGCACAATTATCATTCAAAGTGCAACAGCGCTAAAAGCTGAAAATTGGTATGGGCAGGAAGGTGTATAAGTGCCCTGTATGGAAGTGGTTAAGGCGGCACTCCCCTAATGACTAACTCATTATGTGTATAAAAGACACCTGTTCATATAATCTTTCTTCCATTCAAACCTCACCATCATGAGCAAGACCAAAGAGCTGTCAAAGGACGTCAGGGACAAGATTGTAGACCTGCACAAGGCCAGAATGGGCTACAAATTAAATATTTAATCTCCAAATACGGAAAGGTTTCTTCACAGTAAGAGCTGTGAAAATGTGGACTCCCTCCAGAGGTGGTTCTGGCCAGCTCAGAAGATTGCCTCTCGGGGGATCAGGAAAGAATTTTTTCCCCTGCTGTAGCAAATCGGATCATACTTTGCTGGTTTTTTTTGCCTTCCTCTGGATCAACTGTGGGTATAGAATTGGGTATATGGAATTGTATGATATTTTTTATATAGTTAAATAGTAATTTTTTATGGTTTAACTGGATTACTTGTGTCTTTTTTCAACCTAACTATGTAACAAGACCATCAGCAAAAAAGCTTGGTGAGGAGACAACTGTTGGAGCGATTATTCGCAAATGGAAGAAATACAAAATAACCAATCGCCCTCGGTCTGGAGCTCCATGCAAGATTTTCCCTTATGGGGTAAGGCTGATCATCAGAAAAGTGAGGGATCAGCCCAGAACTACACAGGAAAAGCTTGTGAGCAATGTCAAGGCAGTTGGGACCACAGTCACCAAGCAAACCTTGGTAAAACAAACAGTCGTGGACTGAAATCCTGCAGTGCCCGCAAGGTCCCTCTCCTGAAGAAGGCACGTGTACAGGCCCATCTAAAGTTTGTCAATAAACATCTAAATGATGGAGGGAGCTGTGGTGGCTCAACGTGATTGGCACTGCGCTGACAAGCCATTCACCTCTGCAGCCAAGGGTTCGGATCCCGGTCTTGGCTACATGTGAATTGAGTTTGGTGGTCTCAGCCCGGCTCCCGGTGGGTGTGCTATGCAAGGTACGCCTGTGCTTAGTACGCCCACCCCCCCACAAAAACCACCACACTTGCACGCACACGAAATTGGTTTAAAACACACGCACTTTGGCCATGCGGTCTCCTAAAATAAAGAGAGGTGAAGGACCTACGGGGCTGGCTGGGTGGGCTAGGCCCCCTCACTCCCTCATAGGGGGAGTCCCTCTGCCCAATTGGGGTCCCGTTGGGCCCCAGTTGGGCTCCCAAGAGGAGCAGGTAGGGCGGGGTGAGTGGGAGGCCCCCCTTCACACCCGCCATTGCCACCAGGGGCATGGAGAAGGATGGCGATTGCCTCCGGGGGGAGGGTCTGCCTACTCCCAACTCCTGCAGTCCGGCTCCTCTCTCTCGAGTTCACGCACAAAAATACACTTTAAAAAAAAAGAAGAAAAAAAAAAAAAAAAACATCTAAATGATTCAGAGACGGATTGGGAGAAAGTGCTGTGGTCAGTTGGGACCAAAATTTAGCTCTTTGGCATTAACTCGACTCGCCGTGTTTGGAGGAAGTGCTGACTATGACCCTAAGAACACAATCTCTACAGTCAAGCACGGAGGTGGAAACATTATGCTTTGGGGCTGTTTCTCTGCTAAAAGGTACAGGCCGACATAGCTGCACTAAGGGGCCAATGGACGGGGCCATATATTGTAAAATCTTGGGTGAGAACCTTCTTCCCTCAGCCAGAACACTGAGGACAGGTCATGAATGGGTCTTCCAGCATAACAATGACCCAAAACATACTGCCAAAGCAACACAGGAGTAGCCCAAGAAAAAACACATTAAGGTTATGAAGTGGTCTAGCCCAGTCTCCAAACCTTAATCCTAAAGAAAATTATCGGAGGGAGCTGAAACTTCGAGTTGCCAAGTGACAGCCAAGAAATCTTAAGGATTTAGAGAAGATCTGTAAAGAAGAATGGCCCAAAATCCCTACCGCAAACCTGGTCACCAACTAAAAGAAACGTCTTATGTCTGTGCTTACCAACAAGGGTTTCTCCACAAAGTACTAAATCATGTTTTGTTTGGGGATCAAATACTTATTTTACTCACTGAACTGTAAATCAATTTATAACATTTGTAGCATGTGTTTTTTTTCTGAAGTTTTGGTTGAAATTCTGTCTCTATCATTTAAAATACACCTATGACAAAATATTTTGCCACAAAATGTCTGAAAGTGTCATTTGTCTGCAACTGGGCTTAAAAAAAAAAAACACTTAAAAGGAACACTAAAGTTTCGTTTTTTATTAGATCAATTGATTGCTGTAACCTAGAGCATTTAAATACCATTTACCTCGTTTTTCCTTTTGACCTCCAAAATACAGTAATCCAGGTTTGAAAATGCCATTTCCTGTCTCTCCTCTTCTTGCTTTCCACCAGCACCTGGGCCGTTTTGCATGGTGGAAAGCAGAATGTGCTCACCCCCTCCCTATGACTACAGCCCTGCGTGAAGATGCTCTTTTATCCCTCATAGGCATGGAGGCTAAGCCTAATGGGAACTGTACTAAGAATGAATGCGCACCGCAAACCAGGAAGTCAGTGAGAATAACGATTCAGGAGTGACAGAGGTAAATAAAACAGCTCGATTTTAACAGGTATCAAGCTAGTTATAATGCAAAACATTACTTTTTACTTTATCAGCTACTGTCAGACTTTAATTTAAGAGGAAAATATTTTTGTCTTTACAACCCCTTTAAGATAAATGTTAATCTATTTTCTGCTTCAAAAGATCCAAAACTTTACACTTTTGTCAACAAGACAAGGGAGATTTAATATAGCTTCTTAATTTGCTTCATGAAGGATAGCATGAAAGTGACTTAAGGAACCTTATCAATATATTTTTGAGCGTTACATACACATCTCTGAAAAAGCTTTTAGCCAAATTAATGTTCTCCTGTTAAACTTTCTAGGATAAATAGCAGTTCTAAAATCCTACATCAAGATTTTGGGAACAAAGCTGCCTTTTTAATACTTCACTTCAATGTATTATTGTCAAAGTAACAATTTGGCCTTTCTTTCATTTAAATAATACTGAAAAATGCATAATTTGATGGCATTACAGGACATGAAGTATACAGTATACAAAGTTAAGCCAATAGATGATCCGAGTGCTTGCTGCGAGTTACTGCTTATTGCTTTTAACACTAATTACATAAAGACTATTGTGTCTGAGGAACCCTTGCTCAGGATACAAGACAGCAGCCTGTAAAAACAGGAAATACCACATATTTATTTTGTCCTCAATATATTAATACAAAAAGGAGAAATACATTTAATAATCATTAAAAATATACATATATCAACAAGGGCTCAGAAAAAAATTAGGCCTGCTATTGGCAAGGGCGGAATTCCTCGCTCACTGTCTTTTTTTTTTGTCCATTGATGCCATTGACAACTGAGGTGAAGGCAAATCTCACGATCACTGACCACTGTACTGGGTATTGTTCTTCTCCACCGACACCAAAGATGTCATGGCTGCTGTATGTGGGGGGACATCATGGCTGCTGTATGTGGGGGGACATCATGGCTGCTGTATGTGGGGGGACATGGCTGCATATGTGTGGGGGGGACATGGCTGCATATGTGGGGGGGGGCATGGCTGCATATGTGGGGGGGGACATGGCTGCATATGTGGGGGGGGGGGGACATGGCTGCATATGTGGGGGGGGGACATGGCTGCATATGTGGGGGGGGGGACATGGCTGCATATGTGGGGGGGACATGGCTGCATATGTGGGGGGGACAAGGCTGCAATATGTGGGGGGGACAAGGCTGCAATATGTGGGGGGACATGGCTGCAATATGTGGGGGGACATAGCTGCAATATGTGGGGGACATGGCTGCCTTTGGGGACACATTTAAAAAAGTATCGGTATTTGGTATCGGCGACTACTTGAAAAAAGTATCGGTACTTGTACTCGGTCCTAAAAAAGTGGTATCGGGACAACCCTACTAAGGACCTGTACACACGACCAAGCTTTTCGGCAGAATCCAGCGAGAAGCTCGCTGGGAGACATATTCTGCCGAGGTTCTGGGTCATGTGTACACTTTCGACGAGCATGCTCTCTTTTTACTCGTTGTTAAATGAGGAAATTTGGCTCGACGACCTTTTCGACCGCTCATCGGGAACCTCGTCAGGCGGAACGATGGGTTTAGCCCGACGAGGTTCTCAGACGTGTGTACGCGGCCTTACACACAACAGTTTTGGACCTTTTCACATCTCTTAATGCATTTTTTAGAGAAAGTCATCTCAAAAAGGAAAAAGGTGGGTTGAACACATTGTATTCCAGAGGTCCCTATATATCAAAAGACCTGTTGTATCTGTAATGCTACGTACACACGACCGTTTTTCGGGTTGTAAAAAATTATGTTTTTTAGGCTCTAGAAAAAAACGAAGTTTTTTTCAACTTGATCATTAAAACGACCTTGCCTACACACGATCGTGAAAAAAAAAATGCTCTAGCAAAGCGCGGTGACAAACAACACGCATGACGGGACTATAAAGGGGAAGTTCCATTCAGATGGTGCCACCCTTGGGGCTTCTTTAGCTGATTTTGTGTTAGTAAAAGACGATTTGCGCTTTTCTGTCTGTTACAGCGTGATGAATGTTCTTACACCATTACGAACGGTATTTTTTACCAGAACGAGCGCTCCCATCTCATAACTTGCTTCTGAGCAAGCGTGGGTTTTTCACGTCGTTAAAGCCCACACACGACCATTTTTTACAACCCGAAATACAACAGCGTTAAAAACGTTGTGAAAAAATAGAGCATGTTCGAAAAAAAATGTGCCCGTTCTTCAGAACCCGAAAAATGCTCTGAAGCCCACACAAAATCGTTTTTAATGACATAAAAAAAAACGTAATTTTTTAGAACGCAAAAAAACGGTCATGTGTACGCGGCATAATACTGGATGTCCAGAGCACCCCATCCCACTATTACATCAGATGTAATCAGATTAGATCAGATTTTAATCTATGTTGGCTTCCTCTTCTCTGTGTTTTTCCTTTCCAATCTGATACAAGCATTGGGCAGGAAGGACTCAAGCATTCAAGTCAAATTGATAAGCACAATAGACCTGCTGTGTGAAAAGGTCATTAATATCTGGCGAGTCTGTTTAACCACAGTGTGGAGAAGGAAGATTAAGCAATGACAGAGCCGTGTGATGTTTGAAGCTTTTTTTTTTTGGGGGGGGGGGGGCGGAGGGGTAACCGCTACATAGTGGATGAACTATGGATTAATCACACTTCACATTATGGACTATATTTATTGATAAATTGCATTTTACAATATGGACTGAATGTATATATGTAAATGGAATATATAGTTCAGGTGAGATTTCCACCATATAGTCAGGCCTCTAGGGCTGCAACTAACGATTATTTTTATAATCGATTAATTGGCCAATTATTGTTTCGATTAATTGAATAAAATCATTAAAAAAAACGTAATGTGTAATTTTTTCGTTTTTTTAACAGTAATAATGAAAAAAAAATTGTGTTACACTCAAAAACAAACAATCTGAAAAGAGGTGAACTATAACTGTTTTGAATGCAAAAAAGTTAACATGTTAACATGCTCTGGGCTAAGGCTGGCTCTCTTTTTACAAACTATGTTGCCTGCAGCAGAAAGGAGGCGCTCTGATGGAGTGGAGGTGCCTGGGATGCACAAGAAGGATTTCGCAAGTTTTGCCAAAGTTGGATATTTATCTTGGTTACCAATTCAAAGGGTTTCCCTCCTTCGGAAGTGGCTTCTCAGAAAAATAAGCCTGCACTTCATTCCATGCCATGCAAGTTCCGTTTTGCAAAGTTTACATGTGACCACCTTCTTTGCAGAATTTAAATGAAAAAGCTCTCATGCCTTAGAAGTCGCACACCTTTTTCTAAACTCATTGGGCCAGATTCATGTAGATGGGAGCATCTTTGCTCCGGAGTAACGCTTCTCATTTACGTTACTCTGCCGAATTTTTAGCAGCAAGTGCTGTCATTCACGAAGCACTTGCTCCTAAAGTTGCGGCAGCGTAACGAAAATGAGCCGGCGGAATTCAAATTGGGCGGGTACGGGGCGTGTAGTATTTAAACTAAGCGCGATCCCACGGCGAACGTACTGCGCATGCGTCGAGTGTCAAAGCATCCCCGTGCGCATGCTCCAAATTCTGTGAATGAACGTCAATGACGTCACATTCCCATTCATGATCTTTTTACGCAAGCAACGTTTTTTTTTTTTTTTTTTTCGACGCGATGACGACGCCTATACCTAACATAGGATACTCCAACCCCATGTAGGTATATCTTCGCGCCGCGTATCGCTTCCGGAAACGTCGTACCGTCATTGCGTCGCGCCAGAATTCGCTCGTGAATTGCCGATTTCCGCTCATTAACATATTTTTTGAGCGGAAATCGGCGGGAACGCCCCCGGCGCCATTTTTAAGTTGAAGTAACGATGCGATGGCGAAACTCAGTTACGCTGATCGCATCGGAGCTTCAACCCGGCGTTTCTTGTTTTCTGGTTACAGAAAACAGAAACGCCGGGTCAAAGTCACAGTTAGGCTGGCGGATCACTGGATCCGCCAGCCTAACTGTTCCTGAATCTGGCCCATTGTGTCAGCAGCACCCTCTGCCATTTTTATAATGCGTTTTTTTTTACAGCTAGAAGTTAAGAAGTATTGCACAGTTTTATAAAAATAAATGATTTTTCAATATTTATATGCACCGCTATTCCTCCCAGGAACACCAAATAATGGGGTAAGATTCCTCCCAGGAACAATAAATGATGGGACACCATTTTTCCCAGGAACACCAATGATGGGGCACTATTCCTCCCGGGAATACCAATGATGGTGTACTATTCCTTCCAGGAACACGAATGATGGGGCACTATTCCTCCCGGGAACACCAATGATGGGGCACTATTCCTCCCGGGAACACCAATGATGGGGCACTATTCCTCCCGGGAACACCAATGATGGGGCACTATTCTTCCCGGGAACACCAATTATGAGGCACTATTCCTCCCAGGAACACCAAATGATGGGGCACTGTTCCTCCCAGGAACACCAAATGATGGGGCACTATTCCTCCCAGGAACACCAAATGATGTGGCACTATTCCTCCCAGGAACAAATGATGGGGCACTATTCCTCCCAGGAACAAATGGGGCACTATTCCTGCCAGAAACACAAAATGATGGGGCACTATTCCCCCCAGGAACACCAAATGATGGGGCACTATTCCTCCCAGGAACACCAAATGATGGAGCACTATTCCCCTCCCCCTCCCAGTTACACCAATGGGGCACTATTCCCCCCTCCCGGCCCAGGAACACCAATGGGGCACTATTCCCCCTCCCGGCGCCTTGTACACATACACATATGTTGACAACGAGTTTCATCATCGATTATTATCGATAATATCGATAATATCGATTAATCGCTTCAGCCCCACAGGCCTCGATATTAGGTCTTAGGAACAGGATATAAATTGTCCAAATGTAGGACCAGGTTTACAGTGGCCTGTCTGTGGGTTCCCATCAAGTGCACACAGTCCCCTCTAGAAAGGTGCAGTGGTCACTACTCCGGCAACTGGGGTAGTCAATTTATATCTTGTTCCTGACAGCAAATATGGGTGTTTGACTAATTTGGTGAATTCTTACTCGATCTATACTGTATCACTTTGATAATCGCCCCCTCTTCAACATAAATGGTATTCTGGTAGGACTGATGTGCTATTCCCCTGGCTCTATCCTGGCAATGCCCATAAACAAGTTATGCCAGATTTATAGCCCCAAACCCTCCTGAAGAAGTCCAAATCTTCTTAATAACAACAATTGAAAGTAATATGTGTACTTCAACATGGTGTTGAATAAGACATGAGCGGGGTGGTGTACTAAAACTTTTATACCTTTTAGTACACCAAAAAATAAAGATCTTGAATTGGAAAAATAAGTACCTTGAAAGCACCATAAATTGTATCTAGAATTATGATTATGTAATGGGGATGCTGGTACCTATACTTCAGTATTGAATAATTTGGGTCGATATATGTTTATAAACTTTTAACGACGAAAGGTCAGAAATACAAATCCTTTGGCAGGTAAAACAGCTCCCATATATTTTAACCTAGCTAGGCGTGTTCATCTTATGCGAATGTTCTTTACAATAATCCAAGATAAAAAGCTCACAGGGGTGTTTGGCAAAAAAAAAAAAAATCATTTTTTACAGGAGTCTTCCAGGACAGCCCTTGAGAGATGGAACTCCTGCCAGGACAGGAAACACATCACCTCCAGCTCTTTAAAAAGGCGGTCCCTCAGGCATCTGGTCAGTTTGAAGCCAAGAACCGAAGGACGGAGCTGAAATACAGTTAATAACATACATACAATTCATATTATCCATATATATATATATATATATATATATATATATATATATATATACATATACATACATACATATACTGTATATATACCTACCTCAAAAGGATAGGGTGGGAACGTGCTATCCTGGAAGACTCCTGGAAACAGAGTTTCCGGTAAGACTAACTGATTTTCCCAAGGCGTCTTCCAGGACAGCCCTTGAGAGGATGAGCAAGCACTCACCAGTTTAGGGTGGGACCACTGCTTGGAGGACTTTCCTTCCAAAGGCTTGATCTTGACCACTTAAGACGTCCAATCGGTAATGTCGAATGAACGTGGACATGCTTGACCACATGGCGGCCTTGCATATCAGTTCCGGGGTAGTGCCGGCTCTTTCTGCCCAGGACCTGGCTGACGCCCGTGTAGAGTGTGCCTTCAAGCTTTGTGGAGGGTCCAAGTGGATAGTTTTGTACCCTTCCATGATGGCCATCTTAATCCACCTGGCTATTGTCTCTTTTGAAGCCTGTTTTCCCTTTCGATTTCCAGAAAAAAGAACAGGGCCTCCGATGTTCTGAAACTTTTAGTTGCTTCTAGATAAGCTACAGTACCTGCCGCCGAGAATGTGTTTTTAGCACGACAGCATCGCGCTGATTCTCGGCGACAGGGTGCCGACATCTCACACTCGCTGGAATAGTAAAAGCACATTCCAGCGAGCACGTCATAGAAGCGACGGGGATCCGACTTGGATTCCCGCTAATTCTACATGCGGCGTTTGGTATGAACCCTGAGGGGGAACTTCCTGCCGGATTTTTTTTTTTTTAAATCCGGCATGGGTTCCCCCCCCCCAGGAGCATACCAGGCCCTTAGGTCTGGTATGGGTTGTAAGGAGACCCCCCCTACGCCGAAAAAACAGCGTGGGGGTCCCCCCACAATCCATACCAGACCCGTATCTAAAGCACGCCGCCCGGCCGGCCAGGAAAGTGAAGGGGATGAGCGAGTGGCCCCCCCTCCTGAGCTGTACCAGGCTGCATGCCCTCAACATAGGGGGGTCAGGTGCTCTGGGGCAGGGGGCGCACTGCGGCCCCCCCCACCCCAGAGCACCCTGTCCCCATGTTGATGAGGACAGGGCATCTTCCCGACAACCCTGGCCGTTGGTTGTCGGGGTATGGGGGCGGGAGGCTTATTGTAATCTGGGAGCCCCCTTTAATAAGGGGGACCCCAGATACCAGCCCCCCACCCTACATGAATGAGTATGTGGTACATTGTACCCCTACCCATTCACCTGCAAGCAAAGTGTAAACACAAATAAACAACACTGGGTATTAAAATATTTGATTAGTCTGCTCCGGGGCCCCCCCTCTCTTCTTTAGCTCTTTCACGAGGGGGGGCTTGCTTCTTTAAAGTCTTATAAAAGCACCCCCCTCCCCTGCGGGCTTCCTCCGACGTCTTTGGCGGGGGGTGGGTGCCTCTCTTCTTCGCCGCCGTCTGGTTCTTTTCTGCCGCCGGGGGGGTCGATTTTATAAAAGCGCCCCCTCCCTGCGGGCTTCCTCCAACGTCTTCGGTGGGGGGGTGGTGTGCCCAGGCTTCTGTTTTCTTTTTCCGTCTTCTTCTGTCGCCTTCTCCTTCTTCTTCTCCTTCTTCTGCTGTCTTCGCTTCTTCTTTTCTTCAGATGTTGACACGTCGCTTCCTCTCGCTGCAATGCCGGGTGCGCGGCTCGCACTGATTGATATAGGCCACCTACGACGTCGCAGTCCCATCATGCCCTGGTACCTACCCACATGGGTAGGTACCGGAGCATGATGGTACTGTGACGTCGTAGGTGGACTATATAAATCGGTGTGAGCCGCGCACCCGGCATTGCAGCGAGAGGAAGCGACGTGTCAACATCTAAAGCTTAACCACTTAACGACCGCCACACGCTTATTTACTTCCACAAAAGGGCACGTACAGGCAGATGGGCGTATATATATGTTCCTGCCTTCTAGCGGGTCGGGGGTCCGATCCGCGCGGCGGTCGGCTTACCTGCGGGAGCGATCCGTCTTGAGGGGGCGGCGGTTAGATTCTGTCCGCCTCCTCGTGAGCGCTCCCAGCCAATCCCGTGCGCCGCTGCCGTGTCACTTCCTCTGCCTGTAAAATGTAAACATAGGCTGAGGAAGTGATGCAGCTCTCATCTCGGCGGTATTTTCAAACCGCCAAGATGAGAGAAGAGGCACAGTAAGTCTGCACCAACACTACACCGACACCACACACAGAGGCACATTTAACCCCTTGCGATCACCCCCCCCCCCCGTCACACTGTCACTGAATGCAGTGATCATATATGTACTGATCACTGAAATTAGGCAGTTAGTGTTAGGGGGGGTACGGGGCTACCCTGAACCTAATAAAGTTTTAACCCCTTGATCACCGCCCTAGTTAACCCTTTCACTCCCTATTGCCAGTGTCACTAAGCGATCATTTTTCTGATCAATGTATTAGTGTCACTGTTTCTGCTAAGTAGCTAATTTTTTTTTTATTGCGTTTTTTTTTTTTACTAAAGACATGTGGCTGAATACATTTTGGCCTAAATGTTTAACTAAAATTTTGTTTATTCAATTTTACTTATAACAAAATTTAAAAAATAGTTGTTTTTTTTCAAAAATGTCGCTCTATTTTTGTTTATATCGCAAAAAATAAAAATCGCAGAGGTGATCAAATACCACCAAAAGAAAGCTCTATTTGTGGGAAGAAAAGGACGCAAACCGTGCAATTGTCTGTTAAAGCGACGCAGTGCCGAATTGTAAAAACGCCTCTGGGCATTTAGCAGCATATTGGTCCGGGGCTTACGTGGTTAAAGCCAACTTCTTGTCAATGCCCTCTTGTAGAAACTCCAATATTGTTGTAGAATTGAAATCTCTTTTTCAATTATCTTTTAGCCAGAGATTAAATTTCTTCCAGTGTTTCAGATAAATTGCTCTGGTATTTGGTTTGCGACTCTGTAACAGAGTTTTAATTACTCTGTCCGACAGACCCTTGGATTTCAAGATGTCTATTTCAGATACCAGGCCGCTAGATTCAGCATGGCTGGATTGGGGTGCAGCACTGGACCTTGGGACAGCAGATCCTGACTGCACGGCAACATCCAAGGTGGTCAATCTACTAAGGATAGTAGAAGCGAAAACCACGCCCTTTTTGGCCAAAAAGGGGCTATTAGGATAAGGGAAGTCTTCTCCGTCCTAAATTTGGAGAGGACTCTCGGTAAAAGATGCAGAGGTGGGAAGGCATAGGTCAGGGTGAATGTCCATGCGTTCTGAAGGGCATCGACTGCTACTGGTTGATCCCTGGGGTTCAGTGAGAGAAATTCTGGTAGCTTGGCATTTTTTCTGTTGGCGAATAGGTCGATCTCCGGAAGACCCCATTTGGCCACTATTTCTGCAAATACTGTCGGATCTAGAGACCACTCTTCTTGTGAGACTAATTGTCTGCTCAAAAAATCGGCTAGATTGTTCTGTGTACCTTTGAGATGGACTGCTGACAGCGACTCTAGATTCTCTTCTGCCCATACAAACACTTCTTTTGTTATGCTCATCATGGTGGGATTCCTGGTTCCACCTCTGTTTGTTTAGGTATGCTCCTGAGGTTATGTTGTCCGACCTGACCTGTAGATGTTGATGTTTGAGCTGACCCTGGAATGCTGCGATCCCTTTGGCTACGGCTTTGAACTCTCTGTAATTTGAAGAGCGTTTCTTCTCTAGGTGACTCCAAGTGCCTTGTGCCCATTGTCCCTCTAGATGGGCTCCCCAACCTCGGTTGCTGGCGTCCGTAGTCAGGATGCGCGTAATAGGGGGGTTCCACAGCAGACACTTTTTCAGGTTGTTTTGGTTTCTCCACCACCAGAGAGCCTGTTTTGTTTTTTCTGGTAGGTACATCTTGTCTTCCAAGTCCTTTCCTGACAAATTTTATAGGAGAAATGACTGGAGTGGTCTTTGGTGGAACCTGGCCCATTTGAAGGCTGACATGAGGCCCAAGACTGACATTATCTCCCTTATTGTGACAGGGAGATTTGTCTGTAATTGCGCTACCCGCTGACTTAGATGATCGATTTTGTCTTGTGGAAGAAAGGTCTTTTGTTCTGTCGAACTTATTATGTAGCCCAAGAACAGGATCTCCTGTGAGGGAATGAGGTTTGATTTCTCCCTGTTGACAATCCAACCTAACTGAGTCAACCACTGCTGGACGATCACTAGATCCTCTAGTAGTTTTTGTTTTGTTGGTGCCAGGAACAGCAAGTCGTCTAAGTAGGGAACAACTGTTATGGCTATTTCTTTTCAGGAAAAGTATTTTTCTTATCCGCAGTGCGTTCTAACGCTTCATCTAGTGGAGTGCCAAACAGGAATTTACCTGAAAATGGAACGCAATTTAGAGGCGGGTTGCCCCAGCCAGGTTTTGAGCCGAAGAGTTATTCTAGCTGCTACTGACAGTGAAGGCACCCTGGCTGAAAGCTTTACCGATTCTGCCGAGGCATCTGCGATAAAACCTACCACCTTAAAAAGCATGGGGAAGGATTTTAGTAACTCTGCTCTAGGAGTACCCGCCGTCAGGTGTTCCTGTAACTGTTTAAGCCAAAATTCAAAATTACGGGCTACACATGTAGTTGCTAGGGCTGGTTTAAGATTAGCCATAGCCGTGTCCCAGGATCTTTTGAGGATTACATCCCCCCATTTTATTCATGGGATCCGCCAGGTGACCCATGTCATCAAATACTAGGTCCGAATGTTTTGACACCTTTGCTAGGGGGCATCCAGCTTTGGAGACTGGTTCCAAACTGCTTTGGAGTCCTCATCAAAAGGAAACCTTTTCAGTCTACCTGAAAAGAAGGGCCTTTTATCCGGTTCTTCCCATTCCCTGAGCACCAAATCTGACATCAGTTTGTGTACTGGGAACACTTTTTTCTGCTTAACCCTTGGTACATTTTATCATGTCATGAGAGCGAAGTTTTTTCTTCCTTCAACTCTAACAGTTCATGAATGGCCCCTATTAATTTGTCTACCTCCTCCTGGGAGAGTTTGAATCGGGTGGGGGTGCGGGAGTCATCCTGATCTTTTTTTTGCCCAGAATCTGACTGGGAGGAATCAGAAGCAGAATTGAAGGGAAACCTCCTCATTCTCCACAGGTTTACCCGATTCTGATGCTACCAGAGTGGGAGAGGTGGGCACCTCTTGCTGCCTGGCAGTTAAGCCTGGGATCTGAGTATCCGCAATAAGTTTTCTAAAATATTGAAAAGTAGATTGCATTTTCTCTTTAAAGGATCCAAGGAATTTGGTAAGCGGGGAATCCTCCTCATAATTCAATACTGTTGTGATACAGGGGGCACATAAACTTTTAGTATAGCCAGATGGAAGCCTTGCATTGCATGTGGGGCACTTTCTCTTGTCTTTAGGCAGTTCCTTTATACTGTGCTCTTTTGGATCATTCTGGGTAGGGGACAAAAGAGGGGGGGGGAGAGAGAGAGAGAGAGGACCTGTTAAGTAACAGCAAACATAAAAGTGTCCCCCTCCCCTGTCCTAGAGGTGCCCACTGAGCTCTGAGAGTGTACACCACCCTTTCTAGCTCCCCCTGTAAACAGGTGAAAAACGCAGGAAAAAAGGTTCTGGCACAGTCAGCCTACCTGCGATGAGCTGGCGCCGGACTCCCCTGGAACGTGGGATGCCTCCATGATGCTTCGTTAGGTGATATACAGCACGTGCTTAACGCCTTTATAGGCGCCGACTCGGCCTTCCTTCTTTCCTGCGCCGGAAACCGGCACCAGAGTTCCCGGCGCACAGTGATGACGCACATCCTGGCCGGAGGTTATGCTCGGCGACTTCTGGGTCACGACGCCCACCGCGAGGAGAATGAGTTCTCCTGCCGCAGACGCCGCCGCCATGCAGGCCATCACTGCCCTCTCCCTCGCCGGGCTCCGTAGGAAAGAAGGAACAGGGAACTCCAAGCCCAAATGGAGAGAATCGGTGGCCACCATGGAGAGATTTTTTTTAAAAAGATGAGGGGAACAAGCCCAAGCTGTCTTCCACCAGCCCTTGGGATGGATACTCTCCCGGATCCATCCCTTCTTAAAAGACGGTTCCTTAAGGTAACATGTCTCCTCCGACTGAGGAAACCCAAAAAAACTGACCAGATGCCTGAGGAACCGCCTTTTTAAAGAGCAGGAGGTGATGTGTTTCCTGTCCTGGGAGGAGCTCCATCTCTCAAGAGCTGTCCTGGAAGACTGATTGCAGTTTGTAAGCAGTAGAATTCAGTGCTTATTTGTCCACATATAGTAACTGTAGATGTGTTATTCATACTATAAATAAACTGGAAAAAAAAGAATTTATTCACAATTTGCTTTTATTATTATTTTTCATTATAATTAAAGTAAGTATGGCACAGGAAAATAAACATGAAATATTAACTTCTTTCATCCGATAGTGTAAATTTTGAGCTCACTCAATTTATGGATATGCCTGAAGCTCTTTAATAAAGGGCAAATTACACAAATGAGACATGTAACTAATGTGAAGCAATATTAAGGAGAGTCTAGTTTGAATAAAAATGTGTTTAATCAGGTTATTGGAACTTAGTATTACTCTTTTGAAAATGCAGAAAAAAAACTGATTAATTTGTGTATTTGTATATTCACTATATATTTCACTGTGTATTGTATATTGTCTTATTTATTCACTCATCCAATTGCACACCTGTTTCGCTGCAGGCGTTGTCATTACTATTGAATTTATATGCACCTTGCACAATTTATGTTATTATTTGCAATTAAGGATTTATGTTCTATTGGGATAGGTAGTATTTATTCACCTATTTATTTCATTTAACTTTCTAGCGCCCCTATTTCATGCATACAATTATTATATTTCAATTTATTTGATTTATCCAGGGAGCAGCTTTTCTAATATTTTTATCACCCCTCCCCCACTTTGGCGCGAGATTTTCCACCCAATTACCTATTTGTATATACACAATCACACCAATTGTGGGAATGTATGGGGGGTGTTTAGTGGGATCAAACTTTACTGCGTGCAATGTCAAGATGCCGCCACAAGCTATAGATGAAGAATGATGTTATAGATGGGTCTGATCTCTAAGGCCCCATGCACACGAGACGCAAATGCAAACACATCTAAACACACGTTTTCAAAGGCAAAAACCGGCGTTTAAAACGCCCGTTTTTGCCGCGAATTTCGCGGCGATTTGACGCGTTTTACTGCGTTTGCGTTTATAAGCGTTTAGTTAAGAAACATCATAAGACCCTCCCTAAGCTCAAAAAACAATATTATTTAACCATTTCAGCCATTTTGTGAGACCAAAGTGATTAGCAGCTGAAAGAGCAGCAGTATACTTGTATTTAGCGTGTCACTTGCCACAAACTGTGGATTGTCCACTTGCCATGTCACCTGCCACAAGTTGTGAATTGTCCACTTGCCACACCATCTGCCACGTCACCTGGCTATACCACCTGGCCACGTCACCTGCCCACGTCACCTGCCACAAGTTGTGGATTGTCCACTTGCCACATCACCTGGACACGTCACCTGCCACAAGTTGTGGATTGTCCATTGGCCACGTCACCTGTCACATCAACTGGTCACTTCACCTGCCACAAGTTGTGGATTGTCCACTTGCCACGTCACCTGGCCACGTCACCTGCCACAAGTTGTGGATTGTCCACTGGCCACGTCACCTGGCCACGTCAGCTGCCATGTCACCTGGCCACGTCACCTGCCACAAGTTGTGGATTGTCCACAATGCAATGCAAGCAATTACAGTTGTTTAAGTTTTTTTAATGGTTTTTCATCATTTGCCATCATTTTTGAGATTTCTAATGTAAAAAAATAGGTCACCTTTAAAAAACGCCTATAAACGAAATCGCGGCAAAACGCCGGAAACGCGAAAACGGCAAAAGCGTCTGAACCCAAAATTTTGCGTTTGAAAAAACGGCCCTAAACCCAACTGCTTTAAAACGCCAAAAAACGTGATTGTGTGCATGGACACATAGGATAACATTAAATGTGTTCAGGGGCAGTTGAAAAAAATGCCCAAACGCCTCTGAACTCGAGTTTACCAGCGTCTCGTGTGCATGGGGCCTAACTGTTTAAAGTGGTTCTAATCTTTCAAACTGTACATCTAAAATCTAAAATGTAAGGTTTCACTTGGGGGTTACTTGATGCACAACTGCTCCCATTCCTGGTTACAGTTCTTACCCCCTTCAGGCACTTAGGGGGATCAAAAAATAAATAAAATATCAGCTGCATGTAATTTAGTAGTGTTTTTAAGGCTTTGCCTCATAGAATGAAAAGAACAAACTATGTTTATGCTATACAGTGGGGAAAAAAAGGATTTTTAATAAACAGCTTACCTGTAAAATCCTTTTCTTGAAGTACATCACGGGACACAGAGCGCATAGCCATTACATATGGGTTATATGGGTACCTTCAGGTGTGGACACTGGTGTAATCAATTTCACAGGAAGTTTCCTCCCTATATAACCCCCTCCCACTGGGAGTGCTTCAGTTTTGTAGCAAGCAATTCTCCCGAGGTTACACAATGTTCCCCAAAAGAGGGGTGGGAGCTCTGTGTCCCGTGATGTACTTCAAGAAAAGGATTTTACAGGTAAGCTGTTTATTAAAAATCCTTTTTTCTTTATCGTACATCATGGGACACAGAGCGCATAGCCATTACACTTGGGATGTCCTAAAGCAATGCTCCATGAGGGGAGGGAGACCGTAAGGCCAAGAATAGCCAAATAAAACATTGTCAGGAGAAAACATGGCTCCATCAACAGAAACACAAGGGGGCGTGAACCGGGCCAGAGGATTCTATACTGCTGCCCGTAGGACCGCCTGCCCAAAAGCTGCGTCCGTACCCTTTGCAACGTCCAACTTATAAAATTTAGTAAACGTATGTACGGAAGACCAGGTTGCCGCCTTGCAAACCTGTGCCATAGAGATCTGATGGTGTGCCGCCCAGGAGGCACTCATGGCCCTCGTAGAATGGGCTTTAACTGATAAGGGAGGTGGAACGCGCTTCAGACCATAGGCCTGAAAAATCAGCTGCTTAATCCACCTAGCCAAGGAAGACTTGGCAGCCGGCTGACCCTTCTTGGGGCCATCCGGAAGAACAAAAAGCACATCTGTTTTCCGAATCTTCTCTGTAGCCTTGAGATAGACCCTCATGGCTCGAACCACGTCCAAAGTATGAAGCCGTCTTTCCTCTCTGGACTGGGGAGTAGGAAAGAAGGAAGGTAGGACTAGGTCCTGATTCAAGTGAAAACTGGATATGACCTTAGGAAGGAAAGAAGGTTGAGGCCGTAGAACAACTCTGTCCTTATGCAGAATAAGGTATGGCTCCCTGCATGATAAGGCTGCCAGCTCGGAAACCCTTCTGGCTGAAGCCATAGCCACCAAGAAAACCAACTTTCGGGTTAGTAGCACAAGAGGGATTTCTGTCAGAGGTTCAAACGGCTGCCTTTGTAAAGCTGACAAGACCAGATTTAAATTCCAGGGGCAGAGGGGAGCTCTAATAGGGGGATTCACATGCAAGACCCCCTGCAAGAAGGTTTTCATAAGCGAATGGGTGGCCAAGGGTCTTTGAAACCATATTGATAAAGCCGACACCTGCCCCTTTAGAGTACTAAGAGCCAACCCTTTGTCAACGCCAACCTGGAGGAATCGCAAGATACTGTCAATAAAAAACTTTCGAGGATGCCATTTTTGAGACTCGCACCACTCCACATAGGTTCTCCAGACTCTGTAATAAATATTTCTGGAGACCGGTTTCCTAGCCTGAATCAACGTAGCTATGACCTGATCTGAGAGGCCTCTGCCCTTAAGGATTAGGGATTCAGCCGCCAAGCCGTCAAATTTAGCTGCTGTGAAGCAGGATGGCAGATTGGGCCTTGAGACAGTAGATCTGGGCGCAGGGGGAGCGGCCACGGCGCCCCGACTGACATCTTCACGATGAGTGCGTACCAAGCCCTCCTGGGCCAGGCTGGGGCCACCAGGATCACAGGCCTGCGCTCCACCCGGATTCTCCGTAGAAGGCGGGGAATCATCTGCAGTGGAGGGAACGCATACAGAAGAGAAAACTGGTGCCAAGGGCAAACCAAGGCATCGGTCCCGTAGGCCGAGGGATCCCTGGCTCGGGATATGAATTTGTCCAACTTTTTGTTGGATCTCGTTGCCATAATGTCCACGTCTGGGACTCTGATTCTTTGGCAAATCTCTTGGAATACCTGGGGGTGAAGCGACCATTCCCCCGGGAGCAACTGTTGACGACTCAAAAAATCTGCTTGAGAATTGTCTATCCCTGGGATGAACACCGCCGAGATGCAGGGTACATGGGCTTTGGCCCATGAGAAAATCAGGTTTACTTCTCTTTGGGCTGCTGGGCTCTTCGTGCCCCCCTGGTGGTTTATGTATGCCACCGCAGTGGCGTTGTCGGACTGTACCCTTACTGGCAGACCCTGAAGGGGGAGAGTCCAGGCGATCAGGGCCAGTCGAGCAGCTCTGATCTCCAAGATATTGATGGGAAGCAGTTTCTCTGCCCCCGACCACAGCCCTTGCTGGGTCTGCTCTTCTAGAACTGCCCCCCAACCTAACAGGCTGGCATCCGTGGATACTATCTTCCACGAGATGGGGCAAAAGGATTTCCCTTTTGACAAATTTTGAGAGACCAGCCACCAAGACAGGCTGCGCCGGACCTTCGGGGAGAGCACTAACGGACGATCTAACGCCTGAATGGACTTGTTCCAAGCAGAGAGAATGGCTGCCTGAAGATATCTGGTATGGATCTGGGCGTAGGGCACAGCCTCGAAGGCGGCCACCATCTTCCCCAGCAGTCGCATACATAGGCGAATAGTCGGCCTCTTCTTGCCTAAGATCATTTGAACTGCTTGGGCTATTGATCTGATCTTTGCTTGAGGTAAAATTATCCTCTGGCAGTCTGTATCTAGCCGAAGGCCTAGATATTCCAACTGCCTTGTGGGTTTCAATACCGATTTTTCTAGATTTACAATCCATCCGAATTCCTCTAGATGCTGAACTGTGCGACCTACTGCCTGATTGAGGTTGGAGGCTGAGCTGTCTATAACCAGAAGATCGTCCAAGTATGCCAAGACTAAAATGCCTTCTGTCCTTAGGACGGCTAGCACCGGGGCTAACACCTTTGTGAATACCCGCGGAGCTGTTGCCAACCCGAAAGGGAGGGCTACGAACTGGTAATGGCGGTGATGTATCATAAACCGAAGAAACCTGTGATGTGCCGGGTAGATCGGCACGTGCAGATACGCATCGTTTATGTCTATAGATGCTAGAAAGTCGTCTTGATGTAGGCTGGCTGCCACCGAACGTATGGACTCCATACGAAAGGTCTGAATGTTTAGAAAGCGATTTAGGCGTTTGAGGTCCAAGATAGGCCTGACGTCGCCATTGGGCTTTGGTATTATGAAAAGGTTGGAGTAGAATCCCAGACCCCATTCCTGGGTTGGTACTTCTACGATTACTCCTTGGAGTAAGAGACGATCCAATGCTTTTGCAAGAGAGGTCCTCTTTAATGGGTCGCTTGGAAGACTTGACCCCTGAAAATGAGGAGGGGGGACCTCCCGAAACTCTAGCTTGTAGCCCGTGGTTACCACAGATCTTACCCAAGAGTCGGGAATTCTGGCCTTCCACACTTCGGAGAAGAACCGAAGCCTTCCCCCCACCCAAGAGAGTGGGGGCGACCCTTCATGAATCTGACTTAAGGACTGGTTTAACCGGCTTGCGAGACCATGGCCTCTTGCCTGTCGTGGCTTGTCCTTGTGGGCGGCTATTAAATGCCGAACGCCCGGGAGGCCGTCGATACTGACGGGAAGTTGAAGGGGCCGAGCCTGTGAAGGCCTGTCGCTTAAATGCGGGCCCACGTGATCTTTTCTTGATGGGCAAGAACGAACTTTTACCACCTGATATGGTCTGGATATATTTATCTAGGTCTTCACCGAATAGTCTCCCACCATGAAAGGGAAATCCTGCTAAAAGCTTTTTGCAGGGTGCCTCTGCTGACCAGTTTTTTAGCCACAAAAGGCGACGCATATGAACCAACAGCAGAGATAAACGGGACGCCTGTTGAACGGAGTCCTTAATAGCATCTACTGCAAAGCAGAGAGCTCATGGGAGGTCAGCCAATTCACGAGCTTGCTGAGCCGGTATGTCTTTTAATATCTGTTTAGTCTGATCCTTTAAAGCCTGACAAACGCCAATGGCTGCCACTGCTGGCTGAACCACGGCACCTACTGTGGTAAAAGAAGCCTTCAGTAGGGTCTCCAATTTTTTGTCGACTGGATCTTTAAACACCTGGACATTTTCCACCGGACAGGTCAGGGATTTATTTACGCAGGAAATGGCTGCGTCCACGGTAGGGAGTGCCCATTTTCTTGCAAATTCTTCTTCCATAGGATAGAGAATGGTAAACCTTTTAGGAGGGATAAAAATCCTATCAGGTCGAGCCCAATCCTGAAAAATCACGCTCTCCAGAAGGGGGTGAACCGGGAAAGATGCACCACTCAATGGTGCCTTCAAGGAACCTAAAGAGGATACCGCGGGGGCTAATTGTTCTGACACTGGAAGTTTAAAAGCAGTGCGAACCATATCCGTCAGAGACTGGATCCACAGACTCTCTGCTTGAGAAGCCGAAAAAATTTCATCTATAGTGGAATCTTCAATGTCTGACCCGTCAGGACTCAGGTCCGCTTGATCCCCCTGTGGGTCCAATTCCTCCGAAGAGAGGACCTCTGCATCTGAACACACCGTTTTAGGTGACGGGGATCTAGCCCGTTTGCCACCCGGCAAAGAGCGGGCAATTAAAGCAGTTAACCTTTTCTCTAGCCCACCCAGGGTGGATTCTAGCATTTCTTCCGTAACATAAACGGGAATGGGTTGATTGGGGGCCGCCTCTGCCCCTAGCACCCTCAATGGCTCCTGCACGATGCTGTTCGGTGGTCTATCTGGTGAGGGTGGGACCACTGGAACCTGGCCCAAATCCTCTGACCCCGTTGGAGACCCCTTTACTTTTTTGGCACCTTTTGCAGCCTTAGCTGGTCCTGATCCCTTGGGAGCCATTGCACAACCTTGAGACACCCCTACAGCCAACACCCAACTGTTGTAGCTAGAAGTGAAACATTAATAAGGACAGGCTATGGTAAAATCCTTTGAAATTTTCATACGCCTGAGAAGGCGGCAATACAGAGGAAAGTCCTGTGAGTATTGCCACACCAATGCCCGTTAGCTGGAGTCCAAGGTTGCCCGACTCAGATACTGCCAGATCTAAGGCTGAGTCCCTTTAAGCAAAAAAATATATATTTTTTTTTTTTTTCTGGTCAGTGTGGACTTTTAAGTCCAGACCTGAAGATCCAAAAACCACCACTGGGTGTCACTGTTAGCCAGAACTGGCTCAGCTGCGCGCTCTATGTCCTCACTCTCCACTGCTCTCAGGAGGGAATGACCAGCCAGGAAATGCTTTTTTGCTTTATCTGAGACTGACGCTGCTGGCACGCCCCCCCCCCCCCCCACGCCACTGACGCTGTAAAAGGCGGCGAGCACGCGCGCGCGCGCGCGCCCCCCCCCCACGCTGAAACCAACATGGAGGAAGCAGAGAGCAGAGGAGAAGCCCGGACCAGCGCTAGAAACACAGACACCTGGTAAGCCACTAATCTTTGTAGTGCACACAAAGAGGAAGCTGTCCCCCTAGGCTTCCTAGGAAACAGGAGTTTTGTCAGCACTTCCTCTCTATACACGTGGGGCTGCAGTATCATGCTAACAGGCAAATCTGGGGGGAGTAGCAAAATACATATCTTTTAAAAGCATATATATATCTACATGTTATCTGGGTAAACATTAGTACATCCCATCCTGCCTCAACAGACATAGTGGAGATAGTGGCTGATGCACAAGCATACCATTAGCCAACCCAGAACCCCCAGGGGGATACCTACTGTCGAACCAAGTCCCGCAGGTTCCCTCTTACCTGCTCCAAGCCGCAGGGTATTGCAAAATGCAAGAGGCCCATCCTTCCCCCATCTCCGTGGGTATTGTCTTGGACCTTCAGGGACCGGGGTCCTGTGTTAAGGAACCCACACCCCTGGACCTATATAGCATCCTGGCATCAGTAGCGTTTAGTTCTTGGAAGAGACTAAGGCACTGGAGCCCAGAATCCAGCCCTCCAAGGAGAGGCATTATAGGCAAAACCCCACTCCAGCAGGGCCCGGGTACCGTACACCTTGGCTTTGAAGCACTTCGGACGGATCCGGCTAGCTATCCTGGGTCCCGAGACCTCCGAGGGACAGCTAGACGTGACCAACACCTAAGACACTGGCGAAAAAACTGAAGCACTCCCAGTGGGAGGGGGTTATATAGGGAGGAAACTTCCTGTGAAATTGATTACACCAGTGTCCACACCTGAAGGTACCCATATAACCCAAGTGTAATGGCTATGCGCTCTGTGTCCCGTGATGTACGATAAAGAAATAATTATTTGCTCCCCTGCAGTTTTTGTAAATTTATAGCATTTTTCTCCCACCAAACATGCATAGTTGAGTTAATGCCAAAGAGCTCAATTGTCATGAATCGCCACCAATACCTTCCTTTCCTGTCTGCTTACCTGGTTTGTGTGTCAGCCTTGGGCTAGACTCTCACGCCTGCATGGTTAAAGTGGTTGTAAACCCAATCCGTTGTTATACGGCGCCTGCGCACAGACCTAGGAGCTGACTGCGCAGGCGCGCCCTCCGAAAAAAGCCGAAATAGGACTCGGAGAAATACAGCGCTTGCGCAGTCAGCTCCTAGGTCTGTGCGCAGGCGCCGTATAGCAACAGAAATACCTGAGTCCTAAATCGGCTATTTTCGGAAGCCGTGACGGGCTAGAGGCGCCACCCACCGCGGGGCAAATAAATGAAAATTAAGGATTACACAGTAAGTGGACCATTAAAAAAAAAAAAAAACAGCATACTGGCACTGACGCCAGTATGCTGGATCACATGCGACATAGTATATTTAGGGTGAACCTCCGCTTTAAGTCCGTTTCTCTGTTATTGCTTTCAGTAACAGGTTATTTACAAATCTAGCGTGGACATGTTTATCATAACAAGAGGTGCTCCAAAGTTCATTGTATATTACTAGGATGTGTTATGATTGTAAACAAAACATAACATATGATAAACATGTCCTAGCTAGATATGTAAATAACCTCTCACTCAAAGCAAGAAGAGAGAAAACTGACTTTTGCTTCAGGCAGGGTTTTATCTGGAAGGCTGTTCATTTTCACTGAACATAAAAGAGGATTTCTTAGATCTGGATTAACTCATTGTGTCAAGACTGGGCACAGATGATAGGAAATCTTATACTCTATATTGTGGTTTACAACCACTTTAAGTAATCTTCCCTCAACATGGCTCCACCCTAGCCTCTACATAATACACTATTTAACACTGTGCTGTCCAAGCCAGCCTTTCCTGAGTATTATTGTGCATTTGGCTTCCTGTCTCCTGCTTGCCGTGTGCGCCAAGTCTTGGCTTGTTCTTTGACAATCCCTGCCTGCTTTTTACCCTGATCTTTGGCATGTTCTCCATTTATCCTTGCCTGCTAGATGCCCCAAACTTTGGCTTATCTCCCGACTATCCCTCGTTGTCCTGGGAAGCTGCTTCCTCTCTATCCTCCTGTAGCCTACCGTAAGCTGGGAGACCCTGGGGCCCCGACCTGGAGCCAGTTGCAGCGCAGTCCATCCTCACCACTAGATGCTCTAGTGAACACTTGATGCCGCTAATGTCGCTTACACACAATCGTATTTTCCGTCGGAAAAACCTTGAGTGGTTTTTCGAACGGAATTCCACTCAACCTTGGCTTGCATACACACGGTCACACAAAAGTTCTCTGAACTTTCGTTCATCAAGAACCCGTACACTACGTCGAGCTGAGAAAATGAAGTTTAATGCTTCCGAGAATGCGTCGGAATTGCTACAGACGATCGGAAATTTTGAGAACCGGCTCTCAATCTGGCGGAAAATGCGTCAGCAAAAGTCCGATGGAGCATACACACTGTCGGAATTTCCGTTCAAAAGCTCACATTGGACTTTTGCTGTCAGAATTTCCGATCGTGTGTACGGGGCATTAGACTCTGCGCCCTGGAGAATCTAGCTCCCAGATGGATCCTTGTTGGTGCTCCAGTGGATCTGCTTTTCTAAACCACCCAGAGTTCCATCTGCAGCAGTCAACCATAGAGTCCACTACCATAGTAGTTCATTCCTGACCCCGAATTTTGATCTCATCTGACCACAACACTTTCTCCCAATCCTTCTCTGAATCATTTAGATGTTCATTGGCATGACTATACATGTGCCTTCTTGAGAAGGGAAACTTGACGTGTTTGGAGTAATAAAAATGCTGACTATGACCCTAAGAACACCATCCCTACAGTCAAACACAGAGGTGGAAACATTATGCCTTGGGGCCGTTTCTCCGCTAAAGGTACAGGCCGACTTTGCTGCTTTTAGGGGCCATTGGATGGGGCCGTGTATTGTAAGATCTTGGATGAGAACCTTCTTTCCTCAGCCAGAACATTGAAGATGGGTTGTGGATGTGGGTCTTCCAGCAGGACAATGACCCAAAACATACCGCCAAGGCAATAAAGGTGTGGCTCAAGAAGAAGCCCATTAAGGTCATGGAGTGGCCTAGTCAGTCTTCAGACCTTAATCATATAGAAAATGTGTTAAAGGAGCTGAAATTTCAAGTTGCCAAGCGACAGCCAAGAAACCTTAAGGATTTATAGAAGATCTGTAAAGAAGAGTGGACCAAAACCTCTCCTGAGATGCATGCAAACATGGTAACCAACTATAAGAAATGTCTTACCATATGCCAACAAGGTTTTCTCCACCAAGTACCAAGTCATGTTTTGCTTGGGAATCAAATACTTATTTTATTTACAGAACTGCAACTCAATTCTATAACATTAGTATTGTGTTTTTTTTTTTTTTCTGAATTTGTGGTTAAATATTCTGTCTCTATCATTTAAAATACACCCAAAATAAAAATGACAGACCCTTCATTTATTTATATTTATATTATATATATATATATATATATATATATATATATATATACACACACACACAGCTAGCTATGTAAACAAGGCTATTTTAAATGTTTAGTTTCAATCTCTTTCATCTTTGATAGAACAAGACATGCAATTTTTAGGCAGGCTGTGGCATTATCAATAGCACTCAAAAACAGCGCACCCAACAGAACTATGAGAATGTTTCCACTTGTCCAAGAAACATGATGCACAACCAAGTAATTTTTCCTCAATGTAATTTCATCTACAAAATTACTTGAACCTTGTGTTAGTCTCCTATTTGGATACTGTACTCAACAAATAAAAAATTAAGCTCTACAGGAAATGGCTTTTACAACATCAACAAAAGTTTACAAAATGCTTTCAAACATACTCAATTCAATGTACATAATTTCCTGAATCAAAAATGTTTTTTTTGAAAAGGACAGAATGCATTTATAACAATGGCAGAGTAGGTTGATTGAAGGAGCTGTTTATGTGCAATCATAAACTTAATAATAAACTGAAGCAACACTGCCACCAAGTGGATAGGACTTGTTATTGCACAACTAAAAACAATCTAGTGAAAATCCATACCTGTGTATTAAATACATCACATTGAGAAGACAGACCTGAGGAGTCCCCAGTGTGACTGGCTTCACTCTCACATTCAGAAACTTCATCTGTGAAGACAAACATAACACAAGTACTGTTATAGTATATTTACTAGAGAAAATTACAGGTATGCTATTTTTCAATATATTTAAACTTCCATGGTAGCCCTATAAAGTAGGTATCTTTATAAGAGTGACTTCCAGTAGGGTTTTTTTTTTTTTTTTTTTTTACTTTGGGCTCCAGAAGTGTTGGATTTTGTGTTTGTAAATGATCCCTTGGAAGTGTGGGCTTCAAAGTCTGTCTACAATCTACATTCGTGCATGCATGTGTGTACTGTCCCATTACATACAGCCGCTGCTCCCAATATGGCACCAGGGGGGTGGTGGTGCATATCCTCAGCACATATTCAGGGTGTGTTCAGGGCCACGTATCTGCACCAGAGTCATATAGGGAACAGAGGCTGTGTCCCAATAGTCAGCTATAGAACTGCCAGCATGGGGATGGCACAGGTGTTGCATTGTGCCAGTAAAACATTGCTAAGAATAAATTAATTCAGTTTACATGAATTACATCAGTTTGTATCTCCATCTTCACTTCAGTTCAGTTTACATCAGTCTACTTTTGGATTCCTTTTTTTTTTAAATTGCTACAGAAACCAATCATAGGTGACAAAAGTATAAACAAAAACATCCACCACCCATAGACATTGGAGTTCAGTCGGGATCTGTCTGAAAAATGTACGGATCCAGATTGAACGTCTGTGTAAAAAGACCCTTATAATTTTGTTCAAAAGTGATTTTCCATCCTGCTCTTTTGGATATTTTCATCACTACAGTTAAAAACAAACATTGATTAGACCCCACTAAGCATGAGAACATTGACTAAACATTCTGAAATCAAACATTTTCCAAAAAAAAATTCTATCAAGATAGCATTTACCCATTAGGATCATTTGTCCAAATCTGAGAAAGCTAAAAAGGAGACTAACCTATATGCTAGTGTTTGTATATATCTGGACTACTGTAAACAATCGTTTACATGCAAGACAGCAATTTCCCACCTAAAGTAAACCAGGTATGGGGCTGGTCATTGCTGACCTTCTACCGAAAATGCTGCTGCCTGGCTGATATGCTTCCATCCTCTTCTGCACCATCCAACGGTACATATATTCAGATTGTTTTATCTTTATTACTGACATCCTTTAACGTTTTTTCAAAAGTCACCCCACATTTGGGACCCCACTCACTTTTCCTTTCCCTATATGCTGCCTTCTCCCCACAAGTGTTGATAGTGATTGCAGAATTGCAGTTACTATTTAATTTATTTTTTTAACACCCCTTGTCACATAGCTTGGACTTAAAGTGGAGGTTCACCCTCCAAAAAATTTCTAGCAAGGCATGTAGCCCACCCACCCGACCGGCAGAATGCCGGTGTTTTTTAAAAAGGTATGTAGAGAAAAAAAAAAAAAAAAGACCGGTCGGGTGGGTGGGCTCCGTGGCATGCTAGAATTTTTTTTGGAGGGTGAACCACCCCTTTAATGGACTTATGTCTTTTTATCCGAGGGCTACTGCTTCCAATCATCACCACTTCATCCCCCTGGTATTTTTCAGGGGACTTCATATATCAGCTCACTCATGTTTTGGTTTCCTCACATGTGCTGAAAGTGCCTGCAGCCAAATGTTTCTTTAACACAATTTGTTACTATTTGAGGGCTATTGCCTTCAATCGCCTTTGCTACCACCACATATATTTCCCCGGGAATTTTTATGGTTAGGGATTTCATATACCATCCTTCCTTTTTTTTTTTTTTTGGTTTTACACATGGTCTATTTTGTTTCCCCAGCTATTTGGTTAACTTGTCGCTTCTCGAGTCACATTTGGGATCCTCCATTGATTTGCCCAATGCCCCTCCCCCACCCCAAACAACTCCTGGAAATAACTTTTTGGACCAGTTGGCATCTTTTTTCTTCCCCCTTGTTAGTTGGGGCTATGTTACTATTTTTTACTATTGGGATTGACATCCAACAGACCTTGGATACCCTGGATAAGTACATTTTTCTCCAATAAATATCCTAACAAATTTTCGACCTACAGTTCTCGTTAGACCTTTCTTTTTTTCAATAATTTTTTATTAGGTTTTATGAACAATAACAAATGATTGTTGCATTTAATATACAATATTTGTTGTACACAAATATTGTAAAAGCACATCTTAGAAAGGGTATATAGGTCTCGATGTCCTAGGCCAGCCTGACCTTTCTAACAACCTTTTTCTCCTTGCAGACAAATTTGTTTCTAAATTCCCCTGCGTTGTCTCACAAAATGCATTAAGAGGTAATATACAAGAATTTTACGGATTATCAGCTAATAATTGCTAATTATGTAACTATCTACATTTCTTATGTGCATTTTTGCTGGAATGATGTGCATTTCAGATCTGTATTTTTTTACAGATATGTTTATAGATTATAATTTGTCTCTTTAAGTCCCTTGGGCACTGCTGTTTTGTGTACTAGTATACTATACAGGGGCCGAGACACATAATGTCTACATGCACCAGCCATAATATGATTAATGTGCTTTCCAAAAATCAAACATTTTCAAACAATCTATTAATGCTAGTGTTTGTTTATAGTAGTCCAGATATATCTAATCATTTATCTATTACATATGTGTAACAATATGGCCCATGGGACCCAGAGACTTTTGAAGGATGCAGGGTACTCCTGTGCCAGCTTAACCAATGACTTATGTCTAGGGTCATCCTATGTCCCATAGGGGCATAGGATGACTGAGAAATGATATTTTGGATTATATGAGATGGGAAATTAATGATAATTCCTGTATTATGTTGACATATTACAAGTTGTTTATTCTGACCCCAACAAGGTCAATAGGAGAGTGACTCACTCTCAGTGATTCAATGTGGGGTAACACATACTTTTGAGGTGTTAATTTAATCAGGCTCCTAAGATATTTCATTGTCTATTGTGTGATGCTAATTACACTGTATTGTGTGAAAGTTCTATTGATGATAGATATGTGTTGGCAGTCAGGTGTAGTGGATTAGCATGTCAATTACGTCTACAAAGGAATATGCATTATGTAACAGGTGAATAGCTTATCGCGGAGTCAGAACGTATGTCTAAGATGTTGATTGACGGAGGACTCGTTAGGAACTCATTGTGTGATGCCAATACTGTTTGGTGTGAATTCTATTGATGATAGATGTGGAATGTCATTATCTAAAAGAATGTGTATTGAAGCTCCTTGTGTCATGTTAAATCATTGTCCATATTTGGTTTTCTAACTGTATATAACAACGGCTGAGTTACCATTAAATGATTCATTCAATTGGAACCAGAGAACAGAGCTTGTGTCTCGTTTATACTGGGGAATAGAATGGGTCGTGTCTTCTGGATTTTTGGAGTGTCAGATAAGCTGTCGTGGGTTGGTGGAATGGAGGATCGTAAGCGGTGTTAACCCCTGACCGTTACAATATGAGACTGCAATTATCCATTTAAAGTATACCTGGTATGGGGCTCGTCATTGCTGACCATATTACCAAATGAACGAAAATGCTCCCGCCTGGGTGCTATACTGACCACTGAATGAATGAATGACTTGTATAGCGCAACGCATGCAAACTGAATCGCCTCTGGGCGCTTTTTCCAGCCAGTGTCTGCTTGGCTGATGTGGTCATTTTTACCCCGTATGACCACTGATTTCAATACTTTGCATGCAGGACCAGTAACTCAAACCAGGAAGTTCAAGAAAAAGGCAGTAGTGCTTTTATGCATACATGTTCCAGGGTAGGGGTCCCCAACCTCCCCAGCACCAGGGACTGAATTTGCAGAACTCAACCCCTCCAGGGACCAGATGTGGGGGCTTTGGTTGAGCTGGGGGGTGTGATTGTAGCCTGCCATGCGGGGGAGCCCTCTGGTGGTCAGAGGTTAGCAGTGCAGGTTGTGCTGGCTCCCTCTGCCCACCTCCAACCAGCAGGCCAAAGACTGGCACCAGGCCGTAGCCCAGCGGTTAGGGACCTCTCTTCTAGGGCATTAAAGTATTGAATCGGGAGGATAAACAAGACAGCCAGACATCAATGAAAGGTTTACATGCTTCTTCCCATGACAGGTTTCCTTGAAAATAGCCTGCTTACTCATTACATAAGAATGACTAAGGTGGACGATGATCAATGTTAAAAAAACAACAACAAAAAAACATCCAGTGCTGCTCTACTACCAAGTATTCACAGTGCTTCACTTCTTCCACATGTTATGTTACAGCCTTATTGCAAAATTGATTACATTTATTGTTCTCCTCAAAATTCTACAAACAATACCCCGTAATGACAACGTTAAAGCAAAAAATGTACATAAAGTATTCACAGCCTTTGCTCAATACTTTGCTGAAGCATCTTTGGCACCAATTACAGCCTCAAGCCTTTTTGAGTTTGATTCTACAAGCTTGGCACACCTATTTTTTGTCAGTTTCTCCTATTCTTCTTTGCAGGACCTCCCCAAAGATGTTCAATTGGGTTTAAGTCACTGTCCTGTAGGAAGATGAACCTTGGCCCCAGTCTGAGGTCCAGAGTGCTCTGAAGCAGCTTTTCATCAAGGATGTCTCTGTACATTGCTGAATTCATCTTTCCATTGATCCTGACTAATCTCCCAGTAACTGCCACCATGTAGGGATGGTATTGGTCAGGTGGTGAGCGGTGCCTGGTTTCCTCCAGACATGACACTTGCCATTCAGGTCAAATAGTTCAATCTTTGTTTAATCAGACTAAAGAATTTTGTTTCTTGTGGTTAGAGTCCTTCAGGTGTCTTTTGGCAAACCCCAGGCTTTCATGTGCCTTTTACAGAGGAGCGGTCTCCGTCTGGCCACTCTACAGTATAGGCCGATTAGTGGAGTGCTGTAGAGATGGTTGTTCTTCTCGAAGGTTCTCCTCTCTCCACAGAGAAACGCTGAGTGACCGTCGGGTGGTTCTTGGACACCTCCCTGACTAAGGCCCTTCTCCCCTATCGCTCAGTTTGGCCTGGGCGGCCCACTCTAGGAAGAGTCTGGTGGTTCCAAACTTCTTCCATTAACAGATGGAAGCCACTGTGCTCATTGGGACCTTCAATGCAGCAGAACTTTTTTCTGTACCCTTCCCTAGATCTGTGCCTTTATACAATCCTGTCTCGGAGGTCTACAATCACTTGGACTTTATGGCTTGGTTCTTTATGGCTTGGTTTGTGCTCTGACATGCATTTTTAACTGTGGAACCTTATATAGGCGAGGTATTTGCATTTCCAAATCATGTCCAATCAATTGAATTTTTCACAGGTGGACTCCAATCAAGTTGTTAAAACATCTCAAGGATGATAAGTGGAAACAGGATGCACCTGAGCTAAATGTTGAGTTTCATGGCACAAGTGAATTTTTTCAGGCTTTATTTTTAATACATTTTCAAAGATTTCAAACAAACTTCATTCATGTTTTCATGAGGTACTTTTTGTAGAATTTAGAGTAAATGAATTTAATATATTTTGGAATAAGGCTGTAACATCAAAATGTGGAAAAACTAAAGCGCTGTAAATACTTTCTGTATGCACTGTACCTTATGTTTTTGGTGGCTAGAATTGCCATTGCAACCGCATGGAAGAGCTCAGTAGTGGACTTGGGTGTAAAGAATCGGAAACTAACATGGATAAAGATTATTGAACAGATGGTTAGCATTTTAAGTGATACTTCTCTAAGGTTTGCAAAGTTCTGGAACCCCTGGATATACTATATAAAATCACCTTCTTCATAATTTTTCACTATGGCAGTTGGGTTTGGCGCTCGGACAGGCTAAAGTCAGTGGGCAAAAAATAAATATTCCTCCATCCACACAAGCAAGGTTAATGGAAGAATCCTGCAGCTGATAAATTGTATTCTAACAGCAAAAAAAAAAAAAAAAAAGGAAGGAGAAAAGCGCCTCTAGGTTATCTAGTTAAATTTAATAACACATAAAATGTATCCAGCACTTACATATAATAAGGCAGCGGCAGGAGATGGAAATGCTGGCAATCAAGCATGTACAGGCTGTGTGGAGCATCAAATCAGAGGCTTGGAGGGTGCCGAGTATGTCACTGCTGAAGATGGGGGTGCTGACACTTAGACCGGGACAGCGGCTGATGAGGGGTATCCGTAAACCATTAATGTTCTTAGCTGAATTGCTGGTAAGAAGCGATGTGTACGATCTGTGAGCTGTAAAGGAAGCAGCTCGTATGCAGAGTATGTTGGGTGGTGACGTCAGGAGGACGGTGGCCGATCAGGGCCAAAAAACACACAACGTGTTTCAGAGCTGGCGCTGGTCCATTGGGGAAAACCGCGCGCTTCTTTCTCAGCAGTGACATACTCGGCACCCTCCAAGCCTCTGATTTGATGCTCCACACAGCCTGTAAATGCTTGATTGCCAGCATTTTCATCTCCTGCCACTGCCTTATTATATGTAAGTGCTGGATACCTTTTATTTGTTATTAAATTTAACTAGATAACCTAGAGTCGCTTTTCTCCTTCCTTTCTTTTTTCATGTACATTGGAGTTGACTTCACTCTAGGAGAAGCAGCCCTGGTTTTCTACAACAAATTTACTCACCATTTGATTACCTCTCCATAGACATGGACTTTTGATACGGATTTTATGGACCCAAATAACCTAAATATTATAAACATTGCTGCTAATGTACTCCCGTACTAGTTAGTTATTTTATATATAATTTTCTTATGCTTATCCTTATTTATGAACATTCTGAGCGCTGTATCTCCGTGTTGTTTTTGTATTCTAACAGCAGGGACTCTCTGATGTCAGAATACAACGATCAACGGCTGCAGCTGCCGATTGAGAAACATTTTCCAACATGAGCAGGAGCGGCCCCACTTGGAGAAAAATTTGTCCGGTTCAGTTGAGATTTAAATCCATTTATGGCCAGCTTTAATCACACCTTGTCTTTCATTGGAAGGGTGGCAAAAAAAATGGAAAATTGTCTTTCAAATTTCTACGGTAGTGATTGGCAAGATTTTAATCATTTAGATATGCATAAAGTTGGCTAAATACAGACCCAAGTTTGAGCCAGATGAGCAAATTATAAGCAAACAAAACTAAGAGAAAACTTTTTTTTTTCTAAATAAATTTCAAGATTGAAGG
This sequence comes from Rana kukunoris, assembly GCA_029574335.1. Classification (NCBI taxonomy): domain Eukaryota; kingdom Metazoa; phylum Chordata; class Amphibia; order Anura; family Ranidae; genus Rana; species Rana kukunoris. The sequence continues at coordinate 72,602,692 of CM056060.1, forward strand.
TTATACAATACCTAAGTTTTGCTCTTTGCATGTGTCTTCATAAAAATTATCTGCCATCTCATAGTCCGTCTGCCCTTGTCCATTACTGCAGATTGTATCACCATTTCTTTTGGAATTTTTCTCATGGCACTCTGGTTGTGACTGGTTGTGCTTGAGCTCTTGGTCAGTAGTTATATTTGTAGAATGATCAGATGTATTTGATTGGGAAGAGAACAAATTCACAGACTCCTGACTTGCTAATAACGTTTCTCTAGGGAAGTTCAAACTTGTCTGAGTTTTACCACTTGTACTGTAACTACTAAACATGGCCAAAACCCCACCTCCTTGCTGCTTTGGTGAGGAATCAGAAGAGGCAATTTTCTGAGCAGCCAAGTTTGATGCATTGCCAAACAAAAAATTATTAAAGCATGGCAACTCTTCATCTTCACTTGATTCTTCTTCAGAGGACTCCAACTTCTGTGCTTTTCCTTTCTTTTTTTTAATGAGCTGTGATTCATTGATTGGAGACTTAGTACTATCAGAAACTCCAACCTTTTGCTCTTTTGCAAAAACAAAGGATTTTTCCACTTCAGTACAAAAACTGTGCTTTTCTCCAAGCCTGTCTGTAATGCACAATATTCCATCAGGTGTATCTGAGGTAGCCTCAGGACTTTGAGGGCTACTGTGATGAGACACTGAATGCTGTAGCAATTTCTCTCTCACTGAACCTTGAGATCTGTTATCAGAAGGTATTTGAGTTACTTGTTCTTCATTAAAATGTTGTTCCTGATAACGATCTTTCTTTACTTGTTTATTTTCTCCTCGAGTTGTTGCACTTCTAGTGTCTACTCTCCTCACTGAAGAACTTTGATGAGAAATTATAGGGTAAAGAGTCGTTGTATCCTTCTCTGAACACAACTCAAGTACCTCACTTTTTCTTGAAACAGAGTTTATTTTCCGGTTGCTTTCTTTGCTGAGTGCAGTTCTATTAACTAGGTTAGAAACATCCAGCTGGCCGGCACTTAACATACTTTTGTTTTCAGGCATGTGTGCGCTCTCCGCAGATTTTTTGTTTTCAAATCTTAGATTTGCAGGCAAATTATGGATATGACTGTCCTGCTGAATTGCTTCTCCAACAACATTAAATTTACCAAGGCTGTTGCCATTGGAAAGGATAGACTCTTTGGTGTGAATCACTTGTTCCTGTTTCTCAGACACTGTTAATGCAATTTCAGCCCGATTTGGTAAGTTGCCTTTGGTGTCAGATAGGTTTACAAGATTAGAAGGTTCTTTATTGTCAATTTCAGTAACTGAATCTAGTTTGAAGGACATTCTTTTAGCACTTTTGAAAGCTTTCAGCAAGTGCTGAGTGTCAGCATCTGAGTCAATATCCTCAACACTTAAAACATTTCCCACAGACTCCGTTTGCATATTACAGCATTCTTTAATGCTGACATCATAAGTTTCACAATCTGGGTGAGCAGGATGAATTTCAACATCTGTCACAAATGGGACTACTTTCCCATTAGGTGTTAAAATATTGGTTATTTGGTCTTCTGACTCATTGAAAGTAGTGCACATTTGTTTCACTTGAAAAACAGTTTCAGTAACAGGATGGCCACAGGCCGTCTTAATTTCTTTAATTGATTTGCCACTGGTCCTTGCTGTTTTTTTGTTCGGAGAGGGTACCACACTTTTTGACAACACATTAAGTCTCCTACTTCGTCTCACATTTCTTTGGTTATCCTCATGTCCCGATTCATTGCTGCTGGGATAGGTATTAATATTATCTGAGAAGTGAGGACTATGTTTATTGCCCATGCCAAGTCCTGAACTCTTAACTAATATCAGGGAACTTTCAGACTTTCTTTTTAGAGACTTATTTTGAGTCTTTAGTTTTGTTTCCTGTGCATTTGATTTATCATTGTTTAGATATTTAGAATCCCTTTTCTCAGTATTTATTACAATGTCCTTTGCAACCACTTCATCATTAGTGTAAGAAATCTCCTCAGTTGTTTCTACCCTCTTAATGAAGTCTTCTGGTTGGAGACCACTTGTTGACCTTTTTGGAATCTTATCTGTCTTTCGAGAATCAGCAACACCATCAACATGGACACTGGCAAAGACAGTTATTTTGGGCACAGTGTTTGACTTTTTCTCCCTCCTGTATACCTTGCCAAAAACCTTGTCTTGAACGTTAATCGTCTTATCTACAGCATCTGACACATTATTAGGGCAGAATGCTGTCATAATTTCAGTCTCACCAGACATACAGGAACCCTTGTCAGATACATCATCATCAAATTCAGGAAAAACTTCAGAAAGCAATTCTTCATCCCATGGTGTAGCATTTAAAAACTCTGAGGTTTTCTGAATCCACTCATTCACTCTTTGAATACTTCTCTTCAGTCTTTTTCTAGGGACTGCATTTGGCATCCATCTTGGACTGCTCTGAGTACTAGTCATCTCCTCAGGGACAGAGTCATCTTTATCATACTGATTATCAAAAGAAATTTTTAAAATTTGGCTTTCATCATGAACATGCTTCTTTAATTGACTGGTGGATCTTGCCTGATCATTGTGCTCTTCAAGGTAACCAAGGAGGCTTTGTTTAGCTTTCCTATCTGCCAAGTCAACATCCAAAATTAAACCACCTTGGGCTTCTGAGGACCTCTTTTTAGCAGCTGCGTCTTTTAAGTCTCTTGTACTATCCATACATAATAAATTGCTTCTTGTGCTTTCAAGGTCTCTTTCAGAAAATCCATATTCAGCTGAAAAACACAGAGTAAACAAAACTATTATGAATAGAATCTGACACTATTAGATCATCATTTATGCTAACTTGCCATGACCCTATTTTAAAAAGATTTAGCACAAATATATTTTAAAAACACTGCACCACTGTGCAATCCAAAAACTAGTATTCTAGTTTATGCACCACACCCTAAAAAGTAACAAATAACATATTAAACATATAAACCTAGGCAGTGCATGCCATGTCACACAACTAAATATATCAACTGTGTAAAATGGTAAATAGTACCCATATGTTTTTTCTTCAACTGCAAAAGTACTAATCAGTTCCTAGGTCACTCCATGTTCAAACTTGTGATTTCACCACCTTGTAGAATGTAACTCTCCACAAGAATATGACCACCAATACCATAAAAACTGCTTGTTATATCCTCTGTACCATATCAGTATTGCCTTCTAAGTGGTGCATAAGCTCTAATGTACTTAAAAACAAGCAGTACCACAATGCCAGCACCAGATGTCTGAACTTACCCGACAAAGTCTAGGCAAGAAAACAGTTCAGTGGGATGGGAGGTGGATGGATGCACGCATGACATGGAATTGCTTATCCTGGAATTATATGATGCTGCTTGTATTTAAAGTAGATTGGAGCTTTATACAAAAATGTGATTATTCAATAATGCTGGATGCCCTTATGTTATAGTGGTGTGTATTTGTTTATGCTGGTAAGAACACATATGGACCTACTAGGGTAAACCCTTTGTATGCAGAGTCAATTACTACTTATGAGAGGGTAACGGACATGATGCAGACAATATCACAAAATGTTTTTTAAACTTCATTCAGCTTTACTGGTGGTCAGATCTTCCAGTCCACATGGTGCTGGAATCAAACCTTTGAATATGGAGAACTATACAATTGACAAAAGACTATATGGATATGGACTATTCTTTAAAGCGGATCTCCACCCTAAAGTGAAGATCCGCTGATCGGAACCCTCCCCCCCTCCGGCGTCACATTTGACACCTTTCAGGGGGGAGGGGGGTGCAGATACCTGTCTAAAGACAGGTATCCGCACCCACTTCCGGCCCGCAGTCTCGGGCAAAAGACGGGCTTTTCCCGTTGTGTGCTGGGAACTCTCAGCTCCCAGCACACAGCGGGAGCCAATCGCGGGTGCAGCGCGACTCGCGCATGCGCCGTAGGGAACCGGGCAGTGAAGCCGGAGCGCTTCACTTCCTGGTTCCCTCGCCGTGGATGGAGGGGGGAGCAGCAGGGTGACGAGCGATCGCTCATCCTCTGCTGCGGACGCCGCTGGACTCCAGGACAGGTAAGTAAATTCAGGACAGGTAAGTAAATATTTCACACAGTAAATTTAGTTGTATGACATAATGTATACTGCCTACTTCACATATTTGTTAACAAATGTGGATTAGATTTTAGCTCACATACAGTGCCTTGACAAAGTATTCATACCCCTTGAAATTTTCCACACTTTGTCATGTTACAACCAAAAATGTAAATGTGTTTTATTTGGGATTTTATGTGATGGAACAACACAAAGTAGAACAAAGTCTTTTTTTTACAAATAAATATCTGAAAAGTGTGGCGTACATTTGTATTCAGCCCCATTCACTCTGATACCTCTAACTAAAATCTAGTGGAACAAATTGCCTTCAGAAGTCACCTAATTAGTAAACAGAGTCCACCTGTGTGTAATTAAAGCACAGTATAAATACAGCTGTTCTATGAAGTCCTGGGAGGTTTGTTAGAGAACCTCAGTGAACAAACAGCATCATGAAGGACAAGGAACACGCCAGACAGTTAAGGGATAATGTTGTGGAGACGTTTAACCACTTAAGACCCAGACCTTTAGTCAGCTAAAGGACTTGGCCAGGTTTTGCGATTCGGCACTGCGTCGCTTTAACAGACAATTGCGACGTGCGACGTGGCTCCCAAACAAAATGGGCGTCCTTTTTTTCCCACAAATAGAGCTTTCTTTTGGTGGTATTTGATCACCTCTGCGGTTTTTATTTTTTGCGATATAAACAAAAATAGAGCGACAATTTTGAAAAAAAATCTATATTTTTTACTTTTTGCTATAATAAATATCCCCAAAAATGTTTTCTCCTCAGTTTAGGCCAATACGTATTCTTCTAACAATTTTTGGTAAAAAAAAACCGCAATAATCGTTTATCGGTTGGTTTCGCAAAATTTATATCGTTTACAAAATAGGGGATAGTTTTATTGCATTTTTATTCATTTTTTTTTTTTTTACTACTAATGGCGGCGATCAGCAATTTTTTTCGTGACTGCGACATTATGGCGGACACTTTGGACAATTTTGACACATTTTTGAGACAATTGTCATTTTCACTTAAAATGCATTATTTATTGTGAAAATTACATTTGCAGTATGGGAGTTAACCACAAGGGGGCGCTGAAGGGGTTATGTGTGACCAAATGTGTGTTTACAACTGTAGGGGGGTGTGGCCGTAGGTGTGAGGTCATCAATTGTGTATCCCTATAAAAGGGATAACACGATCGACGACGCCGCCACAGTGAAAAACGGGGAAGCCGTGTTTACACACGACTCTCCCTGTTCTTCAGCTCCGGGTCCGCGAGTCCCGGAGCTTCGGACTGGGTCACAGGCGCGCGCCCGCGACCCACGGCTGGGCACTAGCACAGGACGTACCTGTACGTGCATGTCCCCAGCCGTGCCATTCTGCCGACGTATATGTGCAGGAGGCGGTCCCTAAGTGGTTAAAGCAGGGCTAGGTTATAAAAAAAAATCCCAGGCTTTGAACATCTCACAGAGCATCCATTATCCGAAAATGGAAAGAGCATGGCACAACTGCAAACCTACCAAGACATGATCGTCCACCTAAACTGACAGGCCGGGCAAGGAGAGCATTAACCAGAGATCCACAGCTTAGGTGGGAGAATCTGTCCACTGGACAACCATTAGTCCTGGACTCCAAAAAATCTATTACAAAATATATATTTAGTCCCAAAAGTGTTTGACATAATGGTAATTGCACTATAAATTTAAAAAAAAAAAAAAACATTATTTAAATAAAAAATTTAAAAAACTTGCATGTTGCATCAAACTGGTCAATATCATCTTCACATTTATTTATAAGTATTCTCATATAAACCAGCAGTCTGCATCATCCTACAAATGCACACAAAGCCACAATTGCGCTTGATAAAATATTCCTGCAATAACCTGACTGTTGTCTGTTCCTATCAATTAAAATGCAATAATGGTATATGGAGGGGGCGCTAAAAATGAATAATAAGAGAACAATAAAGTGAAATCTAATAAATGGTCCGTCTGAACCAACAATAGCAGACTTAGTGAGCAGCAACACACTGAAAATAGTGAAATAGAAATAGATTGTACAAAAAAACAAATGATGAATGAATACATAAACTCAAGTCCATTCAAAGAGTGTTAGATAAAGTCCAATCAAGGCTAAACTTTCTCAGATGCAAATTGTTGAAAATTCATTGTAAAAGGTGTCCACCTCCACGAAGAAGATCCCCCAAATGTGCACTAATGGATGGCTCCTTACCGCACAGTGTTGACCTGATTGTTTGGAAAAGGTCAAATACAGCAGTTGGTCACTAAACCAGTTGAATGATTCAGCTACGCAGCTCTATGTTTCCCGGAATCAAACACTCTCATGAAGGAGGGAGAGGGGAAACCACCATAGTGAAGTACAGTTTATTTAAAATATGTCACAGATAAAACAGCATAGCCAAATGGCCTCTTACTTTAGTAGTGCCTAGGACCCGGCACTGAGGCTAGTCAGCATGGCAGGATGGGCTATGATGAAAGTTCCTCGCTGGGGCACTGGGGTGTAGTCCAAGCTGGGTAAGGGTTCCCCGCTAGGGAGCTGGCGTGCGTTCCAAGCCAGAGGACCAGCGGGATCGGAAGTGCGTTGTTTTTACGTATCCAGGCGCTTTGACGTACGTTTCGTGATTAACACGTCGTCAGGAAGCATGCCTAGATACGTGCCTAGGCTTGCTTCCTGACGACATTTGGCTATGCTGTTTTATCTGTGACATATTTTAAATAAACTGTACTTCACTATGGTGGTTTCTCCTCTCCCTCCTTCATGAGAGTGTTTTATTCCGGGAAACATAGAGGGAAACTGCTGTATTTGACCTTTTCCAAACAATCAGGTCAACACTGTGCGGTAAGGAGCCATCCATTAGTGCACATTTGGGGGATCTTCTTGGTGGAGGTGGACACCTTTTACAATGAATTTTAAACAATTTGCATCTGAGAATGATTAGCCTTGATTGGACTTTATCTAAGGCTGGCCATACATGATACAATTTTCTGTGCAATTTTCTTTTAGATTTACCAAAAACCATATAATATGAGGTCAAACTAAACAACACTTTAAATTGTATGCAATCAGGCAGGCCCTTATTAAAGAGTCAAATCGTTATTTTAAAGAGTCAAATCGTTAAATATGTACAGAAGTGCAATTCACAAAGATTTTTTTGACAGTTATCAATCGTTAAGCAATGGTTAAATTAACACCTCCCTCAGGGTGGCGTTATGACATTTCCCAGGCGATATTTTGTTGTTAGAGGAAGCTTTTGGCGATTTTTGTAGTGTAGTGTAGTGTTGGGCAAGCTAGAACCGTGCTCTATTTGAACTTAAAATTATCCAGAGGCGAAGAAGAACACGTTAGAATGTTGTTCAGATTTATAAATGTGTATTCCGTTCACTATTTTGGATGACTTTTCTGAAACCCAGGTGATAGCTAAATTCCGATTATCATCTCCCATGATTTATTCTCTGTATGAGGAAATACACATGGCTTTAGAAAAGCACACACTAGAAGTTTTGCACATCACATGCTCAATCTCCATGTGTATTGCTTGTGTCTCTCTCTCTCTCTCTCTGTATCTGCTCTTTTCCACATGCAGCTGTTCTCCTCCCCTTCTGCTCCCAGAATGCATCTCTCCAGCATTATTTAACGATCTTAAGAGTTATTTTAACGTCCCGAATCTTAATAATAACGTCTGAGTAGTTAGCATAACGATTGGATAAAGAGTCAGTTGAAAACCTTAACGACTGTGTTAAATAACGATTATAGCTTTCGTGAATACCATGTTTGCTAGCGTTAAATAAGGAGTGCTAATTTAACACCTGAAGAAAACCAATAACGTTTCTCTTTGTGAATTGACCCCTAAGTCTGCTATTGTTGGTTCAGACGGACCATTTATTAGATTTCACTTTATTGTTTATTCATTATTAGCGCCCCCTCCATATACCATTACTGTTCAGTTCAGACCTTTGATGAGGTCTCTATCTTAGGGGAGCTGCTTATTCACTATAATTCAATGTTGTTGTCACATTAATTTTTATTGGCGCAAGATACCACACCTTTTATAATTAAAATGCAATGCCAATTTAATATTTTTTTAGCCATTACACACTTTATTAAAAAAAAAAAATGTTATAAATTTGCCACATGGGGCTATATTATGAAGGTTTTCTATTTGTGTGTTTGTGGACTAGTCTTTGTTCTCCACCCGGCTATCTAACTATGCAACTATATATCATAGTTACATAGTAGGTGAGTTTGAAAAAATTTATATGTCTGTGTTACCTTGTATATCCCTGTATGTTGTGGTCGTTCAGGTGCTTATCTAATCGTTTTTAGAAACCATCAATGCTCCCTGCTGAGACCACCGCATGTGGAAGGGAATTCCACATCCTTGCCTAGCTTACAGTAAAGAACCCTCTAGGTAGTTTAAACACTTATGGACTGCCAGCTGCTATTTTAAGAGGAATATCTTTGTTATGGCAGCAGGAGGGACCAGTAGGTCTGAGCTGGAAGGGACGTAGCCAAGGGCTTGCCAAGAACCCAGAGCTTTGTAGAGTAGAAGAATGCCAGCTGCCAGGGGAACATGGAAGAAGGCAAGTATCATTTATTTTTCTGTTCCCTTTAGATGAAGAGAATAGATAGTCCTTGCAGTGCAGGGGAAGAAACACTGTAAATGTATTTTTTTCCATTTTCTATGTAAAGGCTTTGTTACAGAAAGCTTTGTGCAGGGATACCGGAGTCTTGTATTTCCGGTCTGTGAACTTCTGGTGCTGTAGAGGTTAATAGCTTTGGTTATACGGTCAGAACAGTAGTAAACATGGTCCCACAGGGATTTAAAGGGTGTAATATGTTTTTTGGTTTTAATTTAGATTGATTACATCCAATCCGGCTTCCTGAAGAAGCAGAATTTCCAGGAAACCATGAGATTTGAGCTAGTCTCACCCCCAGCCTACATGTCAGCTTTTTTGATTTTAACATGTGCTGTTATCTCTAGCAGGGTTTCTCAACCCATAATATATGTACCCCTGAGGGTACGTGCACCAAGGCCAGGGGGGTGTATCCCGAGTCCCACCTCGCCCAGTCGCCTCCCAGGGCTGACTGATCAGGGTCCGGCTCATCCCCCTCTCAAGCATGCTTTAGATTTCCCTCCCATCCAGATGAGGACTGTTGCGGCTCACTGATCTCCTCTCCACTGTGCAATCCTGCACAAAGGAAAGAAAGGTCATGCGAGTCCTGCCTGTCACTTCCCTGAGTCTGCTCAGGAACTATACATCCCAGCATGCCCATCTATCAGTGCAGCCCCATCAGTGCCCCTTATCAATGCTGCCCCATCAGTGCCACCTATCACCTGCTATCAGCGCAGCCTCATCAGTGCCCATCAATGCCTCCTATCAGTGCCCATCAATGCCTCCTATCAGTGCCCATCGGGGGAGGATTATCAGTACCGCATCATCACAAACACATACTGACATTACATACACACAGAAACCATGACAATATAAATGACTTTCTTGGGACATGGGGTACTTAGGATTTTTTTTATTTTTTTTTGACCTGCAGGGGTACTTCACTGTTAAAGGTTGAGAAACACTGCTCTATAGTACTTTGTAGACATGAGTACACTTTCAAATGAGTTGTGACATAACTCTTCCGCATGAGATGGATTTATTCATGTACAAATCTTGTTTTATTGTGAACCACTTTTTAAAGTGTATATTAATAAAAAATACATTGTTCTTATATGTGTAAAAGGGGGTACCATGAAAGTCCATTGGTACACATAAATCATTTTAAATACATGTTTTCATAATTTCTTTGAAATAGGATGTTCCGCCAAGCTCCCATTTGTTTCTTACATTTCCCTTCATTGAGAAAAGTTATTTCATTGTTTGCACTCCATGTAACACAATCTGTGAATGATTCAGGTGAACTACATAATTCTGGATGGGGAGGGCAGGTGTAGACTATCAATACAGGTAAGAGGAGTTAGATTAATCAGCTGACCTCATAACACCACCCTGCTAGCACTTTCACTACATTCATTTGGACAGGCAGACCAGTGCAGGCAGGATTCTTGTGGCTGAATACAAACTCCATCAGTAACACTTTGTTGCCCCTTATGCAAATGTAAAATGTTTTTATTCAATACTATCTCTTTTAGATCAATATAGTACCACTATAATAATTGTATATATTTATATATGCAACTTATAGGTAATCCTTAATAGAAGGCGAAATATTAACTGATGGTACATATGGGAATAGGATCACACCTCAATCAAATAGCACAAAAGGGACATACATCTGATAGGCTCTGTTAAGCAGCAAAACAAAGGTAACTATATTATTATAATCGTTCCTTTTTTCGCCACCTCCTGCCACCTTCATCTACCAATCTAATACTAGTAGGATATTTAGCTATCACCCTGCACTCTTCCCCTTCCTCTCTCACCCGTGTGTCTAATACATACATGTGACCTCTTGGAGGCAAATTCGAGTCCCCTGCCTCTGTTCCCTGGCTTGTTGGTCCTCATGGAGAGCCTAACAATGATGCTTTTAACCACTTAAGGACCACCTCCTGCACATTTACGTTGGCAGAATGGCACGGCTGGGCACATGCAGGTACAGGTACGTCCTGTGCCCCGCCAGTGGGTCGCGGGATCCGAAGCTCCGTGACCGGGAGCCGATCGCCGCTGGAGTCCCGCGATCAGTCCCCGGAGCTGAAGAACGGGGAGAGCCGTTTGTAAACATGGCTTCTCCTTTCTTCACTGTGGCGGCGTCATCGATCGTGCGGTCCCTTTTATAGGGATACACAATTGATGACGTCACACCTACAGCCACCCCCCCCTAACAGTTGTAAACACATATTAGGTCACACAATTCCTTTAGCACCCCCTTGTGGTTAACTCCCAAACTGCAATTGTCATTTTCACAATAAACAATGCATTTTAAATGCATTTTTTGCTGTGAAAATGACAACGGTCCCAAATTTGTAAACGCTATAAATCTTGCGCAAACCACCCGATAAACGCTTATTTCAATTTTTTTTACCAAAAATAGGTAGAAGAATACGTATCGGCCTAAACTGAGGAAAGAAATTTTTTTTTTATATATTTTTGGGGGATATTTATTAAAGCAAAAAGTTAAAAAATTTAATTAAAATAAAAACCGCAGAGGTGATCAAATACCACCAAAAAAGAAAGCTCTATTTGTGGGAAAAAAGGACGCCAATTTTGTTTGGAAGCCACGTCGCATTGTCTGTTAAAGCGACGCAGTGCCGAATCGCAAAACCTGGCCGGGTCCTTTAGCTGCCTAAAGGTCCGAGTCTTAAGTGGTTAATATACACTCTGGTCATGAATAAAGGGACTTTTAATAACAGCTTACCTGTAAAATCCTTTTCTTGGAGTACATCACGGGACACAGAGCGCATAGTCATTACATATGGGTTATATGGGTACCTTCAGGTGTGGACACTGGTGTAATCAACTTCACAGGAAGTTCCTCCCTATATAACCCCCTCCCACTGAGAGTGCTTTAGTTTTGTAGCAAGCAATTTCTCTGAGGTTACACAATGTTCCCCAAAAAAGAGGGGTGGGAGCTCTGTGTCCCGTGATGTACTCCAAGAAAAGGATTTTACAGGTAAGCTGTTATTAAAAATCCCTTTTTCTTGATCGTACATCACGGGACACAGAGCGCATAGTCATTACATATGGGATGTCCCAAAGCAATGCTCCATGAAGGGAGGGAGACCGTAAGGCCAAAAATAGCCAAACAGAAAATATATCAGGAGGTAAAATAGCTCCACCAACAGAAAAAAGGGGGCGTGAACCGGACCAGAGGATTCTATACTGCTGCCCGTAGGACCGCCTGCCCAAATGCTGCGTCCGCAGCCTTTGTGACGTCCAACTTATAAAATTTAGTAAACGTATGTACGGAAGACCAGGTTGCCGCTTTGCAAACCTGTGCCATAGAGATCTGATGGTGTGCCGCCCAAGAGGCACTCATGGCCCTCGTAGAATGGGCCTTAACTGATAAGGGCGGTGGAACGCGCTTCAGACCATAGGCCTGAAAAATCAGCTGCTTAATCCACCTAGCCAAGGAAGACTTGGCAGCCGGCTGACCCTTCTTGGGGCCATCCGGAAGAACGAAAAGCACATCTGTTTTCCGAATCTTTTCTGTAGCCTTGAGATAAACCCTCATGGCTCGGACCACATCCAAAGTATGAAGCAATCTTTCCTCTCTGGACTGGGGAGTAGGAAAGAAGGATGGTAGGACTAGGTCCTGATTCAAGTGAAAACTGGATATGACCTTAGGAAGGAAAGAAGGCTGAGGCCGCAGAACCACTCTGTCCTTATGCAGAATCAGGTACGGTTCCCTGCAAGACAAGGCTGCCAGCTCGGAGACCCTTCTGGCCGAAGCCATAGCCACCAAGAAAACCAACTTTCGGGTTAGCAGCACAAGAGGGATTTCTGTCAGAGGTTCAAACGGCTGCTTTTGTAAAGCTGACAAGACCAGATTTAAATTCCAGGGGCAGAGGGGAGCTCTAATAGGGGGATTTACATGCAAGACCCCCTGCAAAAAGGTTTTCACAAGCGAATGTGTGGCCAAAGGCCTTTGAAACCCTATCGATAAGGCAGACACCTGCCCCTTTAGAGTACTAAGAGCCAACCCCTTGTCGACGCCAACCTGGAGGAATCGCAAGATCCTGTCAATAAAAAACTTGCGAGGATGCCCTCCTTGAGACTCGCACCACTCCACATAGGCTGTAATAGATATTTCTAGAGACTGGCTTTCTAGCTTGAATTAACGTAGATATGACTTGGGCTGAGAGGCCTCTGCCCTTAAGAATTAGAGATTCAGCCGCCAAGCCATCAAATTTAGCTGCTGTGAAGCAGGGTGGTAGATCGGGCCCTGAGACAGCAGATCTGGGCGCAGGGGGAGTGGCCACGGTGCCCTTACTGACATCCTCACGATGAGTGCGTACCAAGCCCTTCTGGGCCAGGCTGGGGCCACCAGGATCACCGGCCTGCGCTCCACCCTGATCCTTCGTAGAAGGCGGGGAATCATCTGTAGTGGAGGGAACGCATACAGGAGAGAAAACAGGTGCCAGGGGCAAACCAACGCATCGGTCCCGTAGGCCGAGGGGTCCCTGGCTCGGGATACGAATTTGTCCAATTTCTTGTTGAATCTTGTTGCCATGATGTCCACATCGGGAACTCCGAATCTTTGGCAAATCTCTTGGAATACCTGGGGGTGAAGAGACCACTCTCCCGGGAGTAACTGTTGACGACTCAAAAAATCTGCTTGAGAATTGTCTATCCCTGGGATGAACACTGCTGAGATGCAGGGGACATGGGCTTCGGCCAATGAAAAAATCAGGTTTACTTCCCTTTGAGCCGCTAGGCTCCTTGTGCCCCCCTGGTGGTTTATGTATGCCACCGCCGTGGCATTGTCGGACTGTATTCTTACTGGCAGACCCTGCAGGGGGAGAGTCCAGGCGACCAGGGCCAACCGAGCAGCTCTGATCTCTAGGACATTGATGGGAAGCAGACTTTCTGCCTCTGACCACTGTCCCTGCTGGGTCCGTTTTCCTAAGATTGCCCCCCAACCTGTTAGGCTGGCATCTGTGGTTACTATTTTCCACGAGATGGGGCAAAAGGTTTTCCCTTTTGATAATTTTTGAGGGATCAGCCACCAGTACAGGCTGTGTCTGACTCCTGGGGAAAGAACTAATGGACGGTCTAATGCCTGTATGGACTTGTTCCAAGCAGAGAGAATAGCTGCTTGCAGAATTCTGGTATGGATCTGGGCATAGGGCGCTGCTTCGAAGGCGGCCACCATCTTTCCCAGCAGTCGCATGCATAGGCGAATAGTCGGCTTCTCTTTGCCTAAGACTATTTGAATCGTTTGAATCAACGACCTGATCTTCTTTTGAGGTAAAAATACCCTCTGGCATTCTGTATCTAACCAAAAGCCTAGATATTCCAACTGTCTTGTGGGTTGTAACCTTGATTTTTCTTGGTTCACAATCCACCCGAACTCTTCTAGATGCCGCACTGTGCGGACTACTGCATGATTGAGGTTGGAAGCTGAACTGTCGATAACCAGGAGATCGTCCAGGTATGCCAGGACCAAGATGCCTTCTGTCCTTAGGACGGCTAGCACCGGGGCTAACACCTTTGTGAATACCCGTGGAGCTGTTGCCAACCCGAAAGGGAGGGCTACGAACTGGTAATGACTTTGATTTATCGTAAAACGAAGAAACTTGTGATGTGCTGGGTAAATCGGCACATGCAGATATGCATCCTTTATGTCTATAGATGCTAGGAAGTCGCCCTGATGCCGGCTGGCTGTCACTGAACGTATGGAGTCCATACGAAAGGTCTGAATCCTTAGAAAGCGATTTAGGCGTTTGAGGTCTAATATAGGCCTGACGTCGCCATTGGGTTTTGGTATAACAAAAAGGTTGGAGTAGAATCCCAGACCCCTTTCTTGGGTTGGTACTTCTACAATTACTCCTTGGAGCAAGAGGCGATCCAACGCCTTTACGAGAGAGGCCCTCTTTAACGGGTCGCTTGGAAGACTTGACCCCTGAAAATGAGGAGGGGGGATTTCTCGAAGCTCTAGTTTGTAGCCTGAGGCTACTACGGACCGAACCCAAGCGTCGGGAATTCTGGCCTTCCAGACTTCGGAGAAAAACTGAAGCCTCCCCCCCACCCAAGAGAGTGGGGGCGCCCCTTCATGAATCTGACTTGATGACTGGTTTAGCCGGCTTGCGAGACCAGGGTCTCTTGTTTGCCGCGGCTTGTCCCTGTGGGAGGCTATTAACTGCTGAATGCCCGGGAGGCCGTCGATACTGACGAGAAGTCGAAGGGGCCGAGCCTACAATGGCCTGTCGTTTAAACGTGGGCCCACGCGGTCTTTTCTTGACCGGTAAGTAAGTACTTTTTCCACTTGATATGGTGTGGATATATTTATCTAGGTCTTCCCCGAATAGTCTTCCCCCATGAGAGGGAAACCCTGCTAAAAGCTTTTTGCAGGGTGCCTCTGCTGACCAGTTCTTTAGCCACAAAAGACGACGCATGTGAACCATCAGTAGAGATGAACGGGATGCCTGTTGGATGGAGTCCTTAATAGCATCTATTGCAAAGCAGAGAGCCCTAGGGAATTCTGCTAATTCATGAGTATGCTGAGCCGGCATGTCCTTTAATATATGTTTTGCCTGATCCTTCAAGGCCTGACAAACACCAATGGCTGCTACTGCTGGCTGAACCATGGCACCTACTGAGGTGAAAGCTGCTTTCAGTAGGGTCTCGAATTTCTTGTCGACCGGATCCTTGAACATATGGACATTTTCAACCGGACAAGTCAGGGATTTATTCACGCAGGAAATGGCCGCGTCCACTGTAGGGAGAGCCCATTTCTTTACATATTCCTCTTCCATAGGGTAGAGAATAGAGAATCTTTTAGGAGGGACAAAGATTCTATCAGGTCGAGCCCAATCCTGGTAAATCACGTTCCGCAGAAGGGGGTGCATTGGAAAAGATGCACAAGTTAATGGAGCCTTTAAAGAACCCAATGAGGATACCTCCGGGGCTACTAGTTCTGGCACTGGAAGTTTAAAGGCAGTGCGAACCATATCTGTCAAAGACTGGATCCACAGGCCCTCCGCTTGAGAGGCCGAAAAATATTCATCTATAGTGGAATTTTCCCTGTCTGAACCGTCGGGACTTGGGTCTGCCTGATCCCCTTGTGGGTCCCGTTCCTCTGAAGAGGAGACCTCCGCATCTGAAAACCCCACACTGGGTGAGGGGGATCTAGCCCGCTTGCTACTTGGGCAAGGACGGGAAAGCAACGCAGTTAACCTTTTCTCTAGCCCACACATGGTGGCTGCTAGCATTTCTTCCGTCACGTAAACGGGAATGGGTGGATCGGGGGCCGCCTCTGCCCCCAGCACCCCCAATGGCTCTTGTACTATGCCACTCGGTGTCCTGACTGGCGAGGGTGGGGCCGTAGAAGCCTGGCCCAAATCCTCTGACCCCGATGGAGACCCCTTTTGCTTTTTGGCACCTTTAGCAGCCTTGGCTGGTCCAGATCCCTTTGGAGCCATTGTACAACCTTGGGTCACCCCTATAGCCAACACCTGACTGTTGCAGCTAGGAGTAACCAATATGAGGTATGAGGAAAATGAAAAAGAACTAATTTCTCTCTTTTTCTTTTTTAAATTTTTTTTTTTAAATTTTTTTTTTTTTTTTACCCGCCTGGGAGGTGGCAATACTGAGAAAACCTGTGAGTATTGACACACCAATGCCCGTTAGCCGGAGTCCAAGGTAGACTCAGATACTGCTGGATCTAAGGCTGAGTCCCCTTAAGCAAAAAAAATTTTTTTTTTTTTTTCTGGTCAATAGTGGACCTAAGTCCTAGACCTGAAGATCCACAAAACCGCCACTAGGTGTCCCTGTGTGGCCAAAAGACCCAGCTGCACGCTCTGTATCCTTTCTTCCACTGCCTCCAGGAGGAAAGACCAGCCAGAGAAAAGTTTTTCCTTTATACAGACCCTGACGCTGCTGGCCCGCCCCCCCGACGCACGCCGACTCTATAAAAGGCGGCGTGCACGCGCGCGCGTATGCGCGCGCACACACACGCGCGCGCACACACGCACCACGCTGAAACCACATGGAGGAAGCAGAGCAGAGGAACAACATGGACCAGCGTTATGCAGCACCAACAGACACCAGGTAAGCACTAATCTTATTGTAGTGCACACACAGCGAGGAAGCTGTCCCCTTGGGCTTCCTAAGAAACAGGAGTTTTTACCAGCAATTTCCTCTTTAAAACATGTGGGGTTGCAGTATCAGTGTTAACAGGCAGACCTGGGGTGAGTAGCAAATATATAACTTACACAAGTATACATATATCTACATGTTATCTGGGTAAACATTAGAATCCCATCCTGCCTCAACAGACATAGTGGAGATAGTGGCTGATGCACAAGCATACTGTTAGCCAACCCAGAACCCCCAGGGGGATACCTACTGTCGAACCAAGTCCCGCAGGTTCCCTCTTACCTGCTCCACGCCGCAGGGTATTGCAAAATGCAAGAGGCCCAACATTCCCCCATCTTCGTGGGTATTGTCTTGGACCTTCAGGGACCGGGGTCCTGTGTTAAGGAACCCACACCCCTGGACCTATATAGCATCCTGGCATCAGTAGCGTTTAGTTCTTGGAAGAGACTAAGGCACTGGAGCCCAGAATCCAGCCCTCCAAGGAGAGGCATTATAGGCAAAACCCCACTCCAGCAGGGCCCGGGTACCGTACATCTTGGCTCTGAAGCACTTCAGACGGATCCGGCTAGCTATCCTGGGTCCCGAGACCTCCGAGGGACAGCTAGACGTGACCAACACCTAAGACACTGGCGAAAAAACTAAAGCACTCTCAGTGGGAGGGGGTTATATAGGGAGGAACTTCCTGTGAAGTTGATTACACCAGTGTCCACACTTGAAGGTACCCATATAACCCATATGTAATGACTATGCGCTCTGTGTCCCGTGATGTACGATCAAGAAATATGGTGTTCTATTTAAGGTATGACTTTATATATATATATAAAAAAAAAATTCAACCTGCACAGACAGGTGTTTATAAAATGTAAAAATAATAAAATATAAAATGTGAATGACATCTTTAATGCAACGTAGAGGTTTCACACAATACCCCTTGAAGAAAATCGTTACATTAATAGAGATGGAAATGCTTCTGGGAATCCGTATATGGCAACCAACCTTGGTGAACTATATATGGCCATTGTGATATTCTGTTATGTGAATGCCATTTGATAATTTGTATACCAGAGTTAATTATTGTCATCCCTTGTGAATATGTGAATTGGATCCATTCCTTCAATTCCCCTTTTTTCCTTGATTTTGTAATTTTTGATACCTGTGTAATAAAATCAATACTTTTATATATGAGTTAATAATTTTTTGAAGCTGCTTATAAGCCACTGGGAGCCAAATTTTTCTTTTTTTTCCAACTACATAATTTTTTCATTCAGAGATCACGTTGCATGCCATCTTAGATCATAAGCAGTGCCCTCTTAACCCTCCTGTATTTTATTGTACCGTCTCCCTTTTATATTGCAAAGCACTACGTAAACTGTTGGCGCTATATAAATCGTGTATGATAAAAAAAAAAAATAATGTAAACAATAAAATAACTTTTCTCAATGGAGAAGGAGGGACAGGAGGGCTGGTTCCCATCAAACATTTATTATGCCCTACTACACCAGAAGTTTAGAGATTGAAAGAAGACTGGTATCAAGTTGTCTGAACGATGTGAGGCATACTTGTTTTTTGGTAAGGAACATCTCTAAAACTGTAGGGTTTTTTTCCCCTTAAACATTAGCTTTTAAATAAAATATATGATTACTTTGGTTAAATTATTATTTTTTACTAAAAAAAAGGCTATACGCATTTAACTCTACCACAACTGGCATATAAAATTTAAAGCACAACTTCAGTCAAAACTTTATTTTTTAGATTTGGATAGCATGACAATATTACTTTTTCTTGGTCATTGCAGAGATTTTCCCCTCACTTCCTGTGGTGGAATCAAGAAGGCGAGGTGAAATTACTAGCCACAAAAGGCTAGTAATTAAAAAACCTTACTCATTCTAACAAAAAAATAAAAAATTTAGCTGGAGTTGGGCTATAATGGGATAACCATTATAATGGCATTTATATTTATAGTACTGAGAAAAAAATCTCAATATCAAGTACATAAAATTAATCCCCATTTACTAATAAAGCAAGAATAATGCTAAAACAAAAAAAGAATGCATCAAACTTCAGTTGGTATCAGCCATATAAAAAACAAAATTAAATCGGTCCCTTGGTTGTATTTCAAATTGTTCTTTAATTAAAAAACTGTGGAAAAAGTATTCTGTAAAATGTATCAACTAAAACTCTTGGTTTTTCTGTTTGGTTTACTCAACCAGGATATGGCAGACTGAATTATGTAGAGGCAATCATATCTTATAGTGCTTTAATACTGATGAGGAATTTGGAGACACAATAAATCAGCAGGGGAAAGAGCAAGTGATAGGTAATTTTTTTCTTCAAACCACGATAAAACTGACATCCTTGTTAAGAATGTTTCTAATATTGTGATGTTTCATTATGTATGAAAACATAATTATGGAGTTGACATCGTTTTAGACGTAATGCAGGCGAATTAACAAATGGGAAAGAGCTCACTGCAAATTACAGTTCTATCTCACGCCTTACAGAAGCATAATTTAACAGCCCCACATCTCTCTGGCCCTCTCAAGTGAAACTAACAAACTGATGTAATCTGTCATAAACTGTCAATAGAAAGAGCTTATCATATGTAAGGTCAAGGAAAATATTAGATTGGGATTAAAGGGGAAAAAAACGACAAACGAGAACCGAACAGTGTCTGTAAATTTTTATTAGGTAGCATAGAAAAAAAAAAAAAATTGCCTTTATAGTGGATATAGAAAATAATCAAATGTTGTTGCTTTGTAGCCTACAATGAAGACAGACACTGTGTTTGTTTTTATCCAGCTGCATTTAATCTTTAAGTAAAAGATCTAACTTCAACAGGTCAGAACAAAAACAACAAAAAAACAGAATCACTGAATTGGAAAAGGGATCACCCTCTTGTGTCAGTATTTTGTTGAAACCACCTTTTGTTTAAATTAGAGCCTTTAGCCTGTTGGGATATGTTTCTACTAACTTTGCACATCTAGACTCCACAATATTTGCTCACTTTTCTTTGCAGACCTGCTTAAGTTCAGTTTAATTTGATGGTGATCATTTGTGGACTGCACTCCAAGTCGTTCCACAGATTTTCAATGGGGTTTAAGTCTGGGCCCTGACTAGGCCATGCAAGGATGTTCCCCTTTTTCTCCTTCAACCACGGTGTGGTCATTTTCTGCGGTGTGCTTTGGGCCATTGTCACGTTGGAAGGTAAACCTTCCCATTGACAACCTCCTGGTAGAGAACAGCAGATTTTCCTTAAGAACTTGACAATATTTTGATCCATCCATTTTCCTTTCTATCCTGACAAGTACTTCAGTTCCTGCTGCAGAGAAACACCCCCCATAACAGAATATTACCACCTCCATGCTTTACTAACGGAGTGGTGTTATTTGGATGGTGAACTGTATTGGATTTCTGCCAGACATATGATTTGGTGTTGAGGCCAAATATTTAAATTTTTATCTCATCTGACCAGAACATCTTTTTCCATGTGGCCTCAGATTCTTCAAAGGTGCGTTATGGCAGAGCTCAGTCATGGCTGCATGTGGCCTTTCCTAAGGAGTGTTTTTTTTCTTGCAAACCTCCCAATACAAGCTAGATATGTGGAGAATTTGTGATATTGTTGTCACATGCACACAATGATTTTTTGTCAAACTCCTGCAACTGTTTCAGAGTTGCTGTGGGCCTCTTAGTAGCCTCTCTGGTCAGTTTCCTCTTGGCTCTTTAATCTAACTTAGAGCAAAGTTTTGATCCACGTGCTTCTAGGATTTGATAAAGCTTTTGAATTTTTTTGCATCCTGCTCATGTCCATAACTTTATCCCAGAGATCTTTTGACAATGCCTTGCCACCCACAGTTGATTGTTTGCTTCAGTTGCACTACCAGGACTGAAAAGCTTCAAGAAAGCTCTTTTTATGCGGAGCTAATCAAAATGACCACAATTGATCACAGTTGAGTGTCAAATGGCTTTGTGTGCCATTAAGAAGGTGATTGAGGCTACGTATACTATTGTCATTTCAATTGTGTCATTCGGAAGTTCCTTTTATTGTAGTGGGGGATTTCAATTGTTATATGGATCTGATTTTAGACAAGCACCCGCCTCCGGTGGCTTTCCGCAGCAGAGCTCGAACGGCATTGCGTAAATTCACGGAGGAGGTGGGTTGGTCTGATCCGTGGCGTTGCCGTAACCCGCTGCAAAAGGTGTTCTCCTGTTTTTCTAAAACTTACCATTCTTTGTCCAGAATTGACCTATGTTTATGTACACCTCAAACGACACATATATTGGAGGATCTCAAATACTTGGTAAGGGGGGTTTCTGACCATTCCCCCCTATTGGTCTCCCTGAACGCTAGACCTGTTACTGATCTGCCTAGGATGCCGTGGAGGTTGAATGCATTTTGGCTTAACCTGTTCCCCTCCCATGTACGTGTGGCAGAAGAGATAGCTGGGTTTTGGCGGAGTCATGAAGACCATTCAGACTTGGGGCTGGCCTGGGAGGCGTTTAAGGCGTTTCTCGGGGGAATCTTGATTGCGGAAGTCACTGGTATTAAAGCTAAAACAAATGAGGTCAGGGAGCAGACCGAACAGCTGGTGAGTAGGCTAGAGGCAGAATTCATTGCAGATCCTTCTGATGCTACGAGGGAGGCGTGGGTGGCCGCACAGGAGGCAGTCGATCGGGTCACGAGGGAGGCGGCAGATAGGAAGAGATTTTTTAGCAGACAGGCCTTCTACGAGGAGGGCGAGCAGACGGGCCGTTTGTTAGCTAAAATAATGAAGGTGTTCCCAAACGTCTCCATCCATTGGCGCATTGCGTACTGAGGGCGGAAGAGTGGTGAACACTCCTAAGCCGATTATGCAGAAACTGGTTAGATTCTACTCTGATTTGTATAGGTCCCGGGTAAACTACTCCAATGAAGACTTACAGGACTATCTACGGGGGGTGGAATTGCCATGCCTGACAGCCTCTCAGAGGGTTCTCTTGGATTCTCCTTTAAAAATTGAGGAATTACAAGAAGCCCTTGGCCTCTTTCCAAATTCTAAGGCTCCTGGAGTTGATGGTCTTTAAACAATATGGGGGACTAATCCTGCCACGCCTGCTAAAGGCCTGCTAAAGGTCCTTAACTATGCTAGAGAACACCAGTGCCTTCCTGATTCCATGACTGAAGCCAGTATCGTACTCCTTTTAAAACCTGGTAAGGATCCACTGGACCCGGGTTCCTACAGACCGATATCACTCTTACAGAGCGATATTAAACTCCTAGCAAAGGTCCTTGCTCTGCGACTCAACAGGGTCATCTCCTCTATTATTCATTCAGATCAGTCAGGCTTTATGCCCCAAAAGTCTACGGCCATAAATCTCCGGAGACTTTACTTAAATATTCAGACGCAGTCGGACACCATGGGGAACAGGGCCCTGCTTTCCCTGGATGCCCACAAGGCGTTTGACAGTATAGAATGGGGGTACCTCTGGGCTGTCATGGGCAGATTTGGCTTTGGCGAAAAGTTTCTGTCGTGGGTGCGGCTGCTTTATTGCTCACCCAGGGCAGTTATTAGAGAGGCGGGACACATTTCTGAACCCTTTACTCTGTATAGGGGCACTCGGCAGGGGTGCCCGTTGTCCCCGCTCCTTTTTGCCATCGCCATTGAACCTATGGCTGCCTTGATCAGGGCGAACCAAAAAGTGAGGGGTTTCGGCTATGGAGGGATTCAGGAAAAGCTCATGCTCTACGCCGATGATACCATGCTGCTTCTGGGAGACACGGGTGACTCCCTGAGGGAGGCGATGGCAGTGGTCGGCAGGTTTGGGACCTATTCAGGCCTTGTCATTAACTGGACTAAGTCCTCGCTTCTGCTGTTAGATGCTGCCCAGGGTGGCGGGGAGAGGTCGATCCACGGGGTGCCAGTGTCTACTTGCATCAAGTATCTGGGGGTCTGGATTACTCTGGAGCCACGAGATTTTTTGGTGCTCAACCTGTCCCCACTGATAAATAGAATTAGAGATAGAATCAAAATCTGGTCGCGTCTTAGGATGTCTCTGGTGGGCAGGGTTAATCTCATAAAAATGATTTTTATGCCTCAGATATTATATTTTCTTCACAACACGCCCATGGTTATTCCTTTGAAAATGTTTAGGATTATTAACTCTTTGTTTAGATCTTTTATTTGGCTGAATAAACCCCCCAGGATTAGACTGGAGCAGTTACAGAAACCCAAGACGGGGGGGGGGGGGGCCTTGCCCTCCCTAACCCTTGGGTATACTACCTGGCTGCTCAGGCACAGCATATTGCCCGGGCGATGCCGGATGGATTGGGACTGGGGGAGGATGGGGTGCAGTCGGACCCTATTAGGGCCCTTATGTGCCATGTTTCCGGCCTTGACAGCGTGTCCGCAGGTATGGAAGCCCTTGTGTATGCAAAATCCAATAGAAGCTTCCCCACTTACGTTTTGATGCAAAAAAATTGGAATAAACTTAGACAACTGCAGGAAGTGGAGGGGTTTACTGAGTATAGTCCGATCTGGGCCAATGGGTATTATGAGGAGTTGCTTTCTTTGGATTGTGGCACGCGGTGGAGGAGGTATGGGGTCACGCACTTGAGACACATATTTACGGCGGGTAGGCTGATTTCCTTCCCAGAGCTGAGAGAACGATTCCATCCACCGCAATCAATGCTTTTTTATTATAGACAGTTACAGCATGCAGTGAGGGCGCAGTCAGGGGGGGAACCTTGGATATTCTCACAGACACCAATTTTTAAATACATGGCTGGTGTATCCCAGTTTCGGGGATTTATCTCTAGAGCTTACTCCATGATTCTTCATTTATACCTGGAGGGTTTCCCCCTTGCAGCCTCAGACAGGAGGGAGAGAGACGTAGGAGTGTTTGAGGATGAGCAGTGGGAGGAGGCGCTCCAGGGAGTACAATATTGTTCCTTGAATGTGGCCCAGCGGCTCTCACAACGCTACATTATTCTTAGGGTGCATTTTACGCCAGATAAGCTGTATAAAATGGGGGTGAGATCGGATTCTAACTGTCCCAGATGTGCGAGAGATCATGGGGACCTGATCCATCTGTTGTGGAGGTGCCCCAAGTTACATCTATACTGGGCAGGGGTTGTAGCTACAGTTAACAGTGTGTTTCAGACCACCATACCTACAGACCCGAAACCATGCATATTAGGAATCTTGGACGACATCCCTATGGACGAAAATTCTAAACAGGCCGTATCTAGGGCTTTGTTTCAGGCCCGCAAGATTATTCTGAGGCATTGGAAGGCTGCTGGGCCACCAACGGTGGGGGAATGGATTGCCCAAATGGGTGATACCATTCGCCTGGAGAAGTATATATATCAGCATAGGGGTCGGTCAGGGAAGTTCGACAAACTGTGGGCACCTTGGTTAGATACTCCTGGCCTGTCCCCGGTGGATTTGGTGATGGACCGACTGTTGAGGTAAAGGGTGGGTGAGTGATAAGGGCTCTGGGGGAATGGAGAGGGTGACCTTCTTGTGGTATTCATGACTTATTGTGGTGCGGGGTTCTGCAATCATTGTTCTTAGTCAGGGATCCTCAAACTACAGCCCTCCAGCTGTGTCGGAACTACAAGTCCCATGAGGCATTGTAAAACTCTGACATTCACAGACATGACTAGGGCATGATGGGAATTGTAGTTCCTGAACATCTGGAGGGCCGTAGTTTGAGGACCCATGTTCTTAGTGGTTGTGAGACTTGGACCTTTCTATGTGGTAATAGGATCTTGCAATATTGCCATTGTATTCCTCGTACAAGGCAGATTGCGTTGATTGACTGCTTAGGTGACATGTACATGGACTGTGCAACTTCTCCACTTTGTTATTTTCCCTGCGGTGTAGGTCTATTTTTCCTTCTCCTTTTTTTTTTCTTCTCTCTTCTTGCCTTTTTCTCTGGATTTTTTGTTTTCCTTTTTCTCTACTCCGTTTCTTCATAGCAAGTCTCCCTATGTTGAGGTACGGGGGATAGAAATTTGGGCATGATATGGTACAGCATTATATATGCCATTGTCAATTATTTTGTGTGGGTACCGTACACCTTGCTTTGAAACATGTTTATACTGTATGTTAAGAGAAATGCGTTAGGAAACGGTCTGTACCCGATGTTTATTCTCTGTGCTGCACTTTATTATGTTGTGTAACAATTTGCATTCTTGTATGATTCCCTTGTGTTTTATCTCCGTTTCAATAAACACTTTTTTCCGATTTAAAAAAGAAGGTGATTGAGTTTACATGTAATTTTTAGGATGGGGGATGATCCTTGTTCCAACTCAGTGATTCTAGGTTTTTTTTGTTTGTTTTTTTCTGATAATTTGGTGGAATTTTTTTTATTGTGCTTTTATAATTTGCGCTGACCGAATACAGCTGGATAAAACAAAAATGGTGCTTAAGTTCATTTCAGGCTGCACAGGTTATTATTTTAAAGGGGGTGATTATTTTATATACCCACTGTATATGCAATGGATTTTTATTATGCTACCTAAGGGTCATAAACATGCTCTATGGTAAACCACCGCTGTTGGCGGATTTGTTCAATTGCACAGGAGAGACCGGAGCAGCACCAAATGGCGGCAGGAGGGGCCGACACCCGTAAAAGCACTTAAGTGACTAAACAGCCACTAAGATGGCTTTTACATGCAAGGGAATCGCTGCCTGAAAAAAAAAAACACTATCTGGATGATGCCTGTAGCTGCAGGTGTTTCGTCACATATGGCGACCCATCACATTTGGCTACCCGCTGGAGTTGTTGCATTGCGGGAGCGTGGTCAGCCTCAACCAATCATAGAACCTTAATTTAATTCAGCTGTAGCTGAGTGCGCTCCTGCCACTTTTACACATGTCTGTACCATGAAAGATTCTTGTTGGGGAAGTATTAGTGTTGAAACACATAGCGCAGTGTTTGTATTGTCTGTAACGTCACTTCAGTGACATTATCCGACGGTCTCACTGCTCCGATTTGAAGCAAAACGTTTTGAAATTTCTCAGCACAATGTCACTTCTGTAGCCAAATGTGATGGGTAGCCGAATGTGACGAAACACAGGCATTATTCAGATGTCTCCAAAGTCCAGGATGTCATATGAAGTCCTCCAAACAGGAAGTGGCTAAAGTGGGGCGATTCTTTTCTATTCCAAGCGTACATTTGGCAACAGGAAAAGAGCCTTTAGTTAGGTAGTATGACAATCTGCACCACATCCATACTTATTAACCATAGCTCTATATTCATTGCCAGGTACTGTTAGGGGTAAACCTACCTGGGTGGTCTGCTCTAATGGCTCCTCTACTGACCAGAAAGGGTTGCTGTGGTTCACAGCAGATGTGGCAGAGACTACTCTTCTACCCTAATGCATGATTGTCCTCCTACTGTCAGTGTAGGGCAAGCCATGGATTTTTAATACTGTAGTAGAAAGTTACAGGCACCATATGGTTAATTTTTTTTTTTAAAGAAAATAAAGAGTGTCTGAGTTAAGCCTTAGCAAACTGAAAGTGAGTAAGTTCTCTGAACATACAGCTATTCCTGTATATATTAGTACCCAGATAGCATTTGCTCATCATGGGAGTTGTCAGCAGGAATTAACAGTTTATTGTGACAAAATAAAAACTTACTAAATTGCAAATTATTCCCAATTCAAAAGAAAGATAGCACTTTCTCACATAAGACAATGTCTAGAGACACACTGTTCTGGTAGCCCCTCTGTATTATGATGGGCACATCCTGTATAACTCTTTTGATTATTGAATTACATTGATCATACTGAGGGCAGGTCTAGGAACAGGAAGAACTGTTCCACAGAGACAACTGCAATGGATTACCAAGTAAGCCTGAACAAAAGAGTCAGCTGCAGATGCTTTCTAAAAGCTTTACACTGTCTTCAGAGGAATGTTTTTAGTAAAATGTAAAAAAGAATAGTGAAAAATTAAGTAATTCAAATATAACTCAGTAGGCTTAATATTAAAATGTGCTTCTATGGTATATGCAACTAGCCTTTGAAGGTTCTAGAACACCAAATTCTTATATAAAAGGTATTACACTATTCTACACATGTGATTTATATGCAATTTAAAAACACCCATGAAGATATTTCCTCTGTGATGCATGCACAGCAATATATACAGTGCCTTGAAAAAAGTATTTATACCCCTTGAAATTTTCCACATTTAGTCATGTTGCAACCAAAAATGTAAATGTATTTTATTTTATAACACCATAGTGGCACATAATTGTAAAGTGGAAGAACAAATGGTAAATAGTTTTCAATTTTTTTTACAAATAAATATCATTTGAACAGAGAGGGAGAGAGGCCAAGAGATATAATAGTCAGATTTAGACATTGTGAAGATAAGGCTGAAATCTGGTCAAGACTAAGAAGAAAGCCTCCCTTGTGTTATGGTGGCGCCGAGATTCAGATTTTCACCGACCTGGCCTGGGAAACTTTAGCAAGGAGGAGGCACTTGAAACCTCTATGGGAACAGATGCGGCTGCAGAATATCAAGTATCAGTGGGGGTTCCCTGCGTGCCTCATCAGTCAGAAAGATGGGATATCGGCAAGATTAACATTTCCTGAGGAACTATTAGGTTTTTGCTCCAAATTGGATATTCCTGCTCTAGAATTGCCAGGATGGGTAGATTAAGTGCAACTAGATCCTAAACAGATCTTAATAGTGGGACGGGAGGAGTAGGGTGGGGTTCCGTGGGGAGGGGGGGGTCTCTGAGGGGTTTGTGGCCCTGCTCGTTCCAGGATCAGTACCCAAACCCTGTGGGTTACAGGAGAGGGGAGGGTGCGGGGAAGTCACACCTCATAACAAGAGATCCGGTGGATAATGGGGAAGGAGGATGTCCACGGTTCAGAGGCCATGATTAGGCCTAGGGAGGGGGGTAGGGGTATGGGAGAGGGGGCGCAGGAAAGTGAGGGGGTTCTTTACAGTTTGGATAGGCGATGAGGACGGGCAGGTGGCTCCCAGGGTCTCTATGAGAAAACAAAGGATAATAGCTAAGAAGGAAGATATGTCAGAATTAAAGTTCCTGTCATATAATGTCAAAGTTTTAAACTCTGCAGAGAAAAGATATAAGGTCCTAGAAGAGATTAAACATCACAATGCGGACGTAGTCTTCTTACAGGAGTCTCACTTAACCCTAGATTCAAATGTCAAACTGTACTCTCCCACGTTTCCAGCATGGTTCTACGGGGATTCTATCTCTAAATGTGCAAGGGGCGTGGCAATCGGGTTTGCGAGAGGGACTGGGTTTGCCCTTGATGCAAGGTTGACAGATCCAGAAGGAAGATTTGTATTTCTTAAAGGAAAACTAGGGAATACTGCCTGTACCTTAGCAAATATTTACGCCCCCAACATAAACTCAATTAAATATATGGATAGAATCCTTGGAAAATTGAAAAAATTTGGAGGGTTATACGATCTTGATGGGAGATCAATTTATGCATGAACCCGAGAGATGACAGTACATCCAGAGTGAAGGAGACAATGAACGTGCAGTTACAAAAATTAAAAAGAAAGTTGCATGAATGTCAGCTGGTAGATGTCTGGAGGGCATTTCACCCCAATGCACAAGACTACACGTTTTTTTCCCCTCCACACAGAACATACTCTAGGATAGACTACATATTAGTGGATCATAGGTTATTGGACTGGGTCATTGAAACAGATATAGAAATTATGACTATATTGGACCATTCACCAATAACTATGAAAATCCAGATATCCACACAAAAGAATCAATACCTGGCGTGGCACCTAAATGAAAATCTGATACGAGATGGAGGGGCTGGAAGGGTGGAACAGGAATTTAAACAATTCTTCCTAATTAATGACACAGATGAAATCGATACTCTCTGGGAGACGCGTAAAGCGTATATTAGGGGGATATTAATACTAGGGTTGTCCCGATACCACTTTTTTAGGACCGAGTACAAGTACCAAAACTTTTTTTTCATGTACTCGCCGATACTGAATACCGATACTTTTTTTAATGTGTCCCCAAATGCAGCCATGTCCCCCCAGCCATGTCCCTCCACATATTGCAGCCATGTCATGTCCCTCCACATATTGCAGCCATGTCATGTCCCCCACATATTGCAGCCATGTCCTGTCCCCCACATATTGCAGCCATGTCCTGTCCCCCACACATTGCAGCCATGTCCTGTCCCCCACACATTGCAGCCATGTCATGTCCCCCACATATTGCAGCCATGTTATGTCCCCCACACATTGCAGCCATGTCATGTCCCCCACACATTGCAGCCATGTCATGTCCCCCACACATTGCAGCCATGTCATGTCCCTCACATATTGCAGCCATGTCATGTCCCCCACATATTGCAGCCATGTCATGTCCCCCACATATTGCAGCCATGTCATGTCCCCCACATATTGCAGCCATGTCATGTCCCCCACATATTGCAGCCATGTCATGTCCCCCACATATTGCAGCCATGTCATGTCCCCCATATATGCAGCCATGTCATGTCCCCCACATATTGCAGCCATGTCATGTCCCCCACATATTGCAGCCATGTCATGTCCCCCACATATTGCAGCCATGTCATGTCCCCCATAAATGCAGCCATGTCATGTCCCCCATAGATGCAGCAATGTCCTGTCCCCCCATAGATGCAGCCATGTCATGTCCCCTACATATTGCAGCCATGTTCTGTCCCCTACATATTGCAGCCATGTCCTGTCCCCCACATACTGCAGCCATGTCCTGTCCCCCACATACTGCAGCCATGTCCTGTCCCCCACATATTGCAGCCATGTCCTGTCCCCCACATATTGCAGCCATGTCCTGTCCCCCACATATTGCAGCCATGTCCTGTCCCCCACATATTGCAGCCATGTCCTGTCCCCCACATATTGCAGCCATGTCCTGTCCCCCACATATTGCAGCCATGTCCTGTCCCCCACATATTGCAGCCATGTCCTGTCCCCCACATATTGCAGCCATGTCCTGTCCCCCACATATTGCAGCCATGTCCTGTCCCCCACATATTGCAGCCATGTCCTGTCCCCCACATATTGCAGCCATGTCCTGACCCCCACATATTGCAGCCATGTCCTGTCCCCCACATATTGCAGCCATGTCCTGTCCCCCACATATTGCAGCCATGTCCTGTCCCCCACATATTGCAGCCATGTCCTGTCCCCCACATATTGCAGCCATGTCCTGTCCCCCACATATTGCAGCCATGTCCTGTCCCCCACATATTGCAGCCATGTCCTGTCCCCCACATATTGCAGCCATGTCCTGTCCCCCACATATTGCAGCCATGTCCTGTCCCCCACATATTGCAGCCATGTCCTGTCCCCCACATATTGCAGCCATGTCCTGTCCCCCACATATTGCAGCCATGTCCTGTCCCCCACATATTGCAGCCATGTCCTGTCTTCCACATATTGCAGCCATGTCCTGTCCCCCACATATTGCAGCCATGTCCTGTCCCCCACATATTGCAGCCATGTCCTGTCCCCCAAACCTTTAGTAGATGATGCCGCATACCGCCGTGTATTGTAATCGCCGCATTACAGGCACCTGTTTGAATTCTCAATGCCCGCCGCGTATAGACACTCCCCTATGCGGCGGCGGCGATGGGAAGAATTCTATTTAGGCAACGGGGGGAAAATTGCGCGAGTACAAGTACTCCCGCAAATACTAGTATCGGGACAACCCTAATTAATACCCGAGGGCGCAAAGAAAAAAATAGAAATAGGAAGTTTGACATTTTGGTCAAAGAAATAACTAATCTGGAACAAAAACATAAAAAACAGGGATTAAAAGATATATATCTTAACCTAATCCTAAAAATAGATGAATTAAAGGAGATTCTGGAACAAGAAGCAAAAAAAAATCTAAATAACATCGCTAGAGAGAGGTATCTCTGGGGGAAACAAATCTAGCAAGCATCTCGCTAAAATGGCCCATAAAATGAAAACTAGAAATTATATTGAGAAAATTAAAAGGAAAAATGGGGATTTGGTTTATTCTACTAAGGATATTGCAGAAACTTTCAAGAACTTTTACGAGGAGTTGTATAGGATCAATAAGAAAGGGTGACAAATAGGAGAAAAAGAGGCTAAAACCCGAGACTTTTTAGAGAAGGCAGGATTACCGAAGATAGAAGATATCGAAAGATCACACATGGGCAGGCCCATAACTGAAGAAGAAATTAAAAATGGTTTGCAAAATACAGCAGTCGGGAAAAGCCCAGGCGCAGACGGGTTTACAGTATTTTATTACAAGAAATTTTGTAATACTCTGGTACTAAGACTCTGTAAATATTTCAATGGTTTAGGATCAGAGTATGAAACTAGTAAGGAAGCGCTTGCCACCTCAATAGCAATCATCCTAAAAGAAGGGAAAGACAGCTCGCTCTGCTCAGGATATAGACCAATCTCGCTACTCAATACGGACATAAAACTTTTTGCGAAAATCTTAGCGGAGCGATTGAAAGGGGTTATGCGCCTCTTGGTCCATCCTGACCAGGTGGGGTTCGTCCCCGACAGAGAGGACAAAGACAATGGTATAAGAGCACTCCTCTTACTCCAGAAGATAAGGCAGAATGAGTCCCCAGGTCTATTCCTGTCAGTAGATGCCGAAAAAGCATTCGACAGGGTAGACTGGGGACTTATGATGCAAACCCTCGAAACGATGGGCATAGGAAACAGGTTGATTAGATGGATTAAAACACTCTATCATTACCCTTCGGCAAAAATTAAAATCAACGGCACGCTCTCAGATGCCTGAAATGAAGAATGGGACACGACAGGGATGTCCCCTGTCCCCCCTCCTCTTCATCCTATCCTTAGAACCATTGTTAGCTACGATTCGCAATGACCCAGACATCAATGGAGTCAAGGTAGAAGAGAAAGAACATAAATTGTCAGCCTTTGAGGACGATATCATATTTTATCTTACCAACTCCCTGAACACCATTCCTAAGTTAATTAAGACATTACAACAATATGGTGCCATTTCAAACTTTAAGATCAATGTAACAAAATCTGAAATATTAAACATAAATCTTAACAAGACAGAAGTGAAGCTTGTAAAAGGGATATGTGCCTTCCCCTAGAGAAAAGAATTAAAGTACCTTGGTATAAAATTAGCTAACTCGGTTAAGAAGATTTATAAAATAAATGATGTGCCTTTGTTAAATGAGATCAAAAATGATATAAAAAAAAACAATAAATAAACCTCTCTCTTGGATAGGACGTATAAACATGTTGAAGATGATATTAGTACCAAAAATACTTTATAAATTCCAATTGATTCCAATAGCTCTACCTCAACAATACCTCAGAATTTTAAATTCACTACTTGAACTATGTGTGGAAAAACAAAAAACACCGAATCTCCCTCTCAATTCTAAAACAAGATAAGCAACACAGGGGTCTGGCAATGCCCGATATTAGAAAATATTACTAGGCGGCTGTCCTTTCACGGGTAGAATGGGCCAGGAATAGACAAGGGAAAAGATGGGTGCAAATAGAAAAGGCACAAGCTAAAGGACAATTGGGTAACATTATATGGATACCTGCACAATTTAGAGCACTGGATCACAACTCCTATGAAATGACGCGTGACACTTTGAGATTATGGGATAGAGGATACCGACACAACTTGATAGGAAATACAACTCTCCACTAATTAATTTAAAATAAAATGCATATTTTGCACCAGGGGGGGAAAAAATGGGGGAAATTGGATTAGAAAAGATAAAGTTCACCTGGGTGATATAATAAAAGATAGGGAAATAAGGACCTATGAAGAGTTGAAATCCAGAACTGATATCTGTGATATCTGGGATCTTGATGGGTAGCGATATTCCCAGTTACATCATTTCGTGCAACACCTCCCCCGCACATTGCAGACGAAGGTGGAGTTGACACCGCTAGAGAAATTATGTAATATAGAGAATTTAAAGGGCACGATTTCAAAACTATATGGGATACTTGTAAAAGTAGATGCACGGGGAGAACCCCCTTTTGTCCAGAAATGGGAAAGGGAGTTGGGAACACTTAGAGGGAAAAACAGTTTTGAAAGATTAATGCTACTGACCCATTCTTCAGCTATTGATACGCGAACAGCTGAGACTAACTATAAATGTATTTCGGGCTGGTAAATCACTTCTGATAAAGCTTGTAACTTTAAAGCAGGCCAGCTCTCCGAGTGTTGGCGAGGATGCCCAGAAACCCAGAAAGAGTAACGATGGCTCATCTGTGGTGGACCTGCCCGAAAATCCAAAAATATTGGGAAGCTGTCCTGAG
Source organism: Rana kukunoris (assembly GCA_029574335.1). Lineage (NCBI taxonomy): Eukaryota > Metazoa > Chordata > Amphibia > Anura > Ranidae > Rana > Rana kukunoris. The sequence goes on from CM056060.1 coordinate 72,635,861, forward strand.
CCAAATTAAAGAGAGCACAGGAAATGAGTTAAAGAAAGACCCCTGGAACGTCCTCTTCCATGGAAGTTGTGAGGGAATTAAAAAGTATAAGCAGTCATTATTACCACACTTGCTGAATGCAGCGAAAAGGCTTATACCAAAAAAGTGGCAGGAAACCGAAAGCCACCAGATATGGGAGTGAATAGATGCAGTGGAGGAAACTCATAGGATGGAAGAGCTGAAGGAGAGCGTTGTAGAGATAAATAGAAAATTCCAGGAAGAATGGAACAAGTGTGAGGAGTATAAAAATACATGGAGCTATGTAGAGAAATTGAGAGTATACTGATAAATAACTGGAGAATTCAGTGTCCCTGATATGCAGTGTACGGGATATGCATTTTGTATGAAAAAAAAAAGGGGGGGGGATTTATACAAAGCAAAACACCACAGATGATGCAAAACCGTAAATAGAGAAAAGAAGCATCAAACCATGAGCTGGTCTCTAGTGCTTGGTAAAGGCTGAAGTGGTAATAAAAAAACAAAAAAAACTACCATTAAAATTATAGACTGTTCCTTTCTTTGTCAGTGGGCAAACATACAAAATCAGCAGGGAATCAAACACTTTTCTCCCCTCACTGTACTTTCAATTTTTAAACCCCATTAAATAAAAATAAATAAATTAAAAAAAAGATATTGGACCATACTAACCTTTGAGGACATGCTCAACAGGAAGGAAGACCTCACATTGACAGCTGACCGAGAAGTAAAAACACTGTGCTTTATCATGTCAGTTAATGTAAACCAACCCTAAATGTATGTTTAGTACAGCTCATACTAAAATCATCATTCCCCAATATATGCTGTTTTCACAGTGGTTTTTCACATACCTAGATCTGATGCCATCACCTCATCCGTTTCTGGTTTTATTGAAATATTTTCACAGATCTTCAGGTCTTCATCCACATCTTCTCCCAATTCACTTTGCGGATAAGATTTGCCACAATCATTTCTACAGAACACCAAAAAAAATAAAAAAAATAAAAGCTGTGGACCTACATTAGACTTAAATGGGTAAATTCATTTAAAAAACATGACTGAAATCCATATGGACACCTGCTTTCCTGCAAATAAAACCTACAATCTGACAGAAAAATAATCTAAAGCAGACCTTCAGCCAAAAGCCAATATTACAAATCAGCTTTAGCTACAATATTCACCTTCAATGCATTATAAATATTTAAGGCATTTGGTGAAACCTGCATTTGGTGGGGCCGATAGGAGACACTTCAAGATTTTGTATGTCAATCCTAAATTTACCAGCATTTGTTGACTAAAAAAGTAAAATCCTCATGAATAGATCAGAATCTATGAAGAACACCAAGCTAAAAACTGAAAAGGCTGGTTAAGGGAGAAAATGGGATTTTTATAACAGCTTACCTGTAATGTAAAATCCTTTTCTTGGAGTACATCACGGGACACAGAGAAGCATAGTAATTACTATGTGGGTTATAGACACTGGCACGCCCTTTAAAAAAAGGAAGTTCCCTCCCCTATATAACCCCTCCCATACCAGGAGTACCTCAGTTTTGTAGCAAGCAATAAGTGTCCCAAATTCCCCATAAAGAGGGGCGGGAGCTCTGTGTCCTATGATGTACTCCAAGAAAAGGATTTTACCGGTAAGCTGTTTTAAAAACCCTATTTTCTTTATCGTACATCACGGGACACAGAGAAGCATAGTAATTACTGTGGGACGTCCCAAAGCAATGCTAATAAGGGGAGGGAGACCCCAAAAATAAGCCGGGTGCCATCAAAAATGAGGAATCAAAATGCAGCTTGCAGCACACTGCGCCCAAAAGGTGCCTTCCTCCTTTTCTCCTTATGTCCAGTTGGTAAAATATTGTGAAAATATGAACAGACGACCAAGTCGTGGTCTTGCAGACCTGAGCCATGGAGGCTTGATGATGCACTGCCCAGGAAGTACCTACCGCTCTAGTGGAATGTGCTTTAACCTTAAACGGGGGAACCTTTCCCCTCAAGCCATAGGCTTGAGTAATGATCTGTCAAATCTATTTGGAGATGGTGGACTTTGACGCTGCCTGTCCACATCTGGGACCCTCTGGCAGAACAAACAAAATGTCCATTTTCCGGACCTGAGCAGTAGCCCTAAGACAGATCCTAACTGCTCTTAGTACGTCTTGCATATGCAATGACTTCTCCCTTGCAGAACTAGGTTCTGAGAAAAAGAGAGAACTAGATCTTGGTTTAAATAAAAGTTAGAAACAACCTTAGGAAGGAAAGCCGGATGGGGCCGTAGGACCACTCTGTCCTTGTGAAGAATTAGGTATGGTTCTTTACATGATAAGGCTGCCAACTCCGATACCCTCCTAGCACAGGCTATGGCTATCAAAAAAAACACCTTCTTGGTCAGGAGGACCAATGGAATGTGAGCCAAAGGCTCAAAAGGGTTGTTTCTGTAAGGCAGAAAAAAAGGGATTTTTAAAAACAGCGTACCTGTAAAATCCTTTTCTTGTAGTACATCACGGGACACAGAGCAGCATAGTAATTACTATGTGGGTTATATGGTCCACCTTCAGGTGATGGACACTGGCACTCTTCAGACAGGAAGTCCCTCCCTATTTAACCCCCTCCCCTCCCTCCCCTTGAGTACCTCAGTTTTGTAGCAAGCAATGTCAGTCCCCAAAACAACTCCCCCAATAAGAGGGGAGCTCTGTGTCCCGTGATGTACTACAAGAAAAGGATTTTACAGGTAAGCCGTTTTTAAAAATCACAGGACACAGAGCAGAATAGTAATTACTATGTGGGATGTCCAAAAGCAATGCCAACTGAGGGGAGGGAGGCCCAAGAGAAGGACCAAAGGGTGCCACCGGACGCAGGGACCTAGAGAGTGGCTTTTAACACTGCTTGGCCAAAGGCCAGGTCCCCGCGCCTTGTCACGTCCAACTGATACAATTTTATTAACGTGTGGACAGATGACCAGGTCGCTGCCCTACAGACCTGGGCCATGGAAACCTGGTGCTGAACTGCCCAAGAGGTCCCTAAAGCCCTAGTAGAATGAGCCCTAATGGATGCAGGAGGTTCCTTACCCCTCAGGCCATGGGCCTGAGCGATCACCTGCCGAATCCACCTGGCTAATGTGGCTTTCGACGCTGCCTGACCCTTCCTGGGCCCATCTGGCAGAATAAACAATGCGTCCGGCTCACTGACCTGGGCCGTGGCCTGTAAATAGTACCAAATGGCCCTTACTACATCCAAAGAATGAAGCAACTTTTCCTTCCCTGAACTTGGGTTAGGGAAGAAGGAAGGGAAAACCAGATCCTGGTGTAGCTGAAGACTCGAGATCCTCTTAGGCAAGAACGAAGGTAAAGGACATAAGACAACCCTGTCCTTATGAAAAATCAAGTACAGTTCATTACAAGATAGGGCCGCCAGCTTCGAGACTCTTCTGGCCGAAGTCATCGCCACCAAAAATACCAGCTTTCTGGATAATAAGACCAGAGGGATCTGATCCAAGGGCTAAAAGGGCTGCCTTTGTAGAGCCGACAGAACCAGATTCAGATCCCACGGACATACCGGAAGCTTGACCGGAGGATTAATCCGTTGAGCTCCCTGTAAAAATGTCTTAACTAGCGAGTGAGTGGCTAACTGTCTCTGGAAGAGAACTGACAATGCCGACACCTGGCCCTTAATGGTACTAACAGCCAATCTCCTTTCCACCCCATGCTGCAGGAACTCCAAGATTCTGCCTATGACAAACTTACGGGGATGCCATCGCTTGGCTTCACACCAGGAGATGTAGGCTTTCCTAACCCTGTCTGTCTAGAGACTGGCTTTCTAGTATTGATTACAGTGGAGAGCACTGCATTAGAGAGACCCCTTTTCCCTAAAATGAAGGCTTCAGCCGCCAAGTCGTTAAACTTAGCGACCGTAAGGCAGGGTGGAATATAGGTCCTTGAGTTAGCAGGTCTGGCCGGAGTGGAAGAGGCCAAGGATCCCGATGGCCATCTTGACAATCAGGGAGAACCATGACCTACTGGGCCAAGCCGGGGCCACTAGAATCACCGGTTTGCCCTCTATCCTGATCCGGCGCAAGAGACGGGGTAGTAGCTGAAAGGGCGGGAAGGCATGTATTAGAGAGTACTGGTGCCATGGGCATACCAGGGCATCCGTACCGCAGGCCAGAGGGTCCCTTACCCTGGAGACAAACCTGGGCACCTTTGCAATCATCCTTGATGCCATCAGGTCCACATCCGGAGTACCCCATTTTTGACAGATGTTGTGGAATACCTCAGGATGGAGGGCCCACTCCACAGGAAATATTTGCCTCCGGCTGAGATAATCTGCCCACCAGTTCTCCACTCCTGGGATAAACACCGCTGATAGACAAGGGATGTGGGCCTCCGCCCAAAGAAAAATCTCATCTACCTCCTTCCGACTCCTTGTGCCCCCCTGGTGATTTATGTATGCCACCGCTGTGGCATTGTCTGATTGAACCCTGACAGGGGCTCCCTGTAACCTGGTTGTCCTGGCCTTTAAGGCCAATCGGATTGCCCGGATCTCCAAGATATTGATAGGCAGATGTTGTTCCGTGCTTGACCACCTCCCCTGCTGGGATAGGTCCCCCAAGACTGCTTCCCAACCGCTTTGGCTGGCGTCTGTCGTGACTATCTTCCAGGTTTCCGGGTAAAATGATCTCCCCTTTACTAGATTCCCGGGTGTCAACCACCAACTGAGGCTCCCCCGAACTGCCGGGAAGAGTTTCATGGGTACATCTAAAGCCTGTACGACCTTGCTCCACCTCGATAAAATTGCCCACTGCAATCTCGAGTAAATCTGAGCATAGGGTACTGCTTCGAATGTTGCCACCATTCTGCCTAACAATTGCATGCAGAGTCGAATGGTTGGTCTTCTTTTCTTTAGTATTGCCTGAATCATAACCCTTAAGGCATCTATTTTTGCCTGGGGCAAGAAGACTCTCTGCTGGCTCGTGTCGAGAAGCATACCCAGATATTCTAGCCTCCTGGTGGGCTGCAAGGCCGATTTGTCTCTGTTTATAATCGACCCTGCGGCTTCTAGATACAGAGCAGTGGTCTGGACTGACCCCCTCAAGCCGGGGGCCGATCGATCTATCAGGAGGAGGTCGTCCAAATATGCCAAAATTAGGACTCCGAGGGATCTTAAATTTGCCAGCCAGGGCGCCAGGACCTTCGTGAATACCCTGGGGGCCGTGGCCAACCCGAAGGGGAGGGCCACAAATTGAAAATGGTGCTGACCTATCGTGAACCGCAAAAAAATTTGATGACCTGGGAAGATAGGGATGTGAAGGTATGCGTCCTTTATATTTATGGACGCTAAGAAGTCTCCCCCCTGCAGGGCCGCGGCCACGGAGCGAATTGACTTCATTCGAAACGATTGCACCACCAGGTATCTGTTTAGGCGTTTTAGGTCTAAGATAGGCCTTACATCGCCGTTTGGTTTTGGGATGATGAACAGGTTTGAATAAAATCCCAGACCTCTTTCGTGAACAGGAACGTGTACAATTACCCCCTGGGCCAAGAGGCGTTCTAAAGATGCCAACAGAGCAGCCTTCTTTCCCGGATCCTTTGGCACATTTAACCTCAGGAACCGCAGTGGGGGAAAATTTCGGAACTCCAGCCGATATCCCAAAGCGACTGTAGAAAGGACCCACCTGTCGGAGACCTCCGACTCCCAGACGCTTGCAAAGGACTGGAGTCTTCCCCCCATCCACGAGGATGGGGGTGCCCCTTCACAAGGATGCCTTTGGGGCGGCCTTACCCGGCTTATGGGCCCACGGCCTCTTGTTTCCTGAAAACTGGCGCTGAGACTTGGTCTCATTGGCAGGTCGTCCAGACGGCCATGAGACTGCCTAAAGTTAGGCTGTCCTGGCATCGATGAAGCTGAGCGTTTGAATGTGGGACCTCTAAACCTCTTCTTTACCGGTAACAAAGTGCTTTTTCCACTGGAGATTTTTTGTATATAAGCATCCAGATCCGCACCGAATAACCTCTCTCCGTGGAAGGGAAACCCTGTCCGGAGTCTTTTACAGGGGGTGTCGGCAGACCAATTTTCTAGCCACAGAAGCCTGCGCATATGCACGAGAAACATCGAGAGGCGAGAGGCCTGCTGAATAGAATGCTTGATTGCGTCTACCGCAAAACAAAGTGCTCTGGGCAGATCTGCCAATTCCCGAGCCTGTTGGGCTGGAATGTCCTTTAGGACCTGCTTAGTTTGATCCTTTAGGGCCTGGCATACACCTATAGCAGCAATAGCTGGCTGAACTACCGCCCCTAAAGTGGTGAAGGATGATTTTAACAAGGTCTCTAAACGCTTGTCAACGGGGTCCTTGAACATTTAGACGTTGTCCACTGGACAGGTTAGTGTCTTATTGACGCAAGATATTGCGGCATCGACTGCCGGAACTGACCATTTCCTTAAAAACGTATCGTCCATAAGATACAGCACGGCAAATCTTCTGGGGGGGAATAAAAATTCTATCGGGCCTAGCCCATTCTTTATACATTAGATCCTCTAGGAGGGGGTGGATCGGAAAAAAGGTATTATTTTGAGGGGCCTTCAGGGATCCCAGGGAGGATATAGTACCTACCGGAGATTCCGGAATAGGTAACTTAAAGGCAGACTGGACCATCTCCGCTAGGGATTGGATCCAGAGTCTCTCCGCCTGAGAGGCTGAAAAGGGCTCCTCAATGGTGGACTCCTCCGAATCCCCATCTTCCATCTCCTCCTCCTGGTTACCTGGAAAATCCATCTCATCTGAAGAGAGATTATGTAATCCTTGGGCCTGAAAGGCAGGAGAGAGATCTAGACCGCTTCTTACGCGGTAAGGAAGCCGCAATTAATGTTGCTATTCTGTTCTCCAACCCCCCCCAAAGTGGAGGCCAGTACCTCTTCGGTCACATAGACCGGGGCTGGCTGACTGGGACCTGCAGCACCAGTTAATTCCAATGACTCCCCCGGGAGGCCCAGCTCTGATCTTACAGGGGAGGGTGGAGTAACTGAGGGCTGGCCCAGATCCTCTGAGCCAGACGGGGATCCCTTAGGCTTCTTTGCAGCCCTTGTCCCCTTGGCAGAGCCTGATCCCTTGGGAGCCATTGTTACAAGCCCGAGGTACCCCCTTTTAATTACCTTAAACGTACAGGCAGTATAGGGTTAAAATCTGCTTTCAGAATAACTTGTATCCACTGGATGGTTAACACCAATCTCTAGGAACCCAGGTAGAACTGCCTCTTAGGAGAACTACCACTTGCTGGTACCAATATGAAGCCTGACACACATATTTCCGGGTATGCACTCGCGCGCGCCGTAAACGTGCACGAGGACGCCGAACGACGTCGTCGCAAGGCGAAACAGCATGCCGGTCAGAGGGGAGACCAAGCGCCTAATGAGGACCCTAAGTACTCCGGCCGACCCCACAGGTAACCTAGGCCAGTAGTAAGCTTACATGCTTTAGATAAGTGGCACCTGTGCTTCCAGTCAGCTTCTAGTAGCAGCCAGGGGAGATGTATGGGAGAGAACCATCCTGTCTCGGCAGACATAGTGGTGAAGTGCCTATACATAGCAGCAGGATACCGGCTAGCCCATAGTCCCCTTCAAGGAGGAAAACTGCCAACGGACCACGTCCTGCAGGCCTCCACTTACCTGTCGCAGCCGCAGGATGTTGAAAAGCAAGAGGCCCAGCCTTCACCCCTCACCGTGGGCATTGTCTCCGACCTTCAGGGACTGTGGTCCATAGCAGGTCACCTCTCCCTTGGACCTATACAAGCATCCTGGCAGACAGAAAACATTTGGTCTCTTTAAAAACTGATCAATGTTCTGGGCCCAGGATCCAGCTCTCGAAATGAGAAGCATTATAGGCAAAACCCCGTTCTTCTACCGGGGGCTCGGGGACTGTCCACTTTGGCTCTGCGGCACCTTGGACGGATCCGGTAGATAGTATAGCCCAGCCACAATGGACCAGAGCTTTAACCGTGACCAACACCTAGACACTGGCGAAAAAACGGAGGTACTCCTGATAGGGGAGGGGGTTATATAGGGAGGGACTTCCTGTCTGAAGAGTGCCAATGTCCATCACCTGAAGGTAGACCATATAACCCACATAGTAATTACTATGCTGCTCTGTGTCCCGTGATGTACGATAAAGAAAAACAGACTCCGATCCCACGGACACAAGGGGGTCTTGATTGGAGGATTAACTCGGATCAAAAAAGGTTTTAACCAGAGAATGTGTAGCCAGAGGCCTTTGAAACAAAATTTATAAGGCCGAAATCTGGCCTTTAATGGTGCTTAAGGCCAACTTCATGTCTGCCCCATCTGCAGATAACCTAGAATTCTGCCAATGAGATACCTCCGCGGATGCCACCCCTTGGTTTCGCACCAGGCCACATAAGATTTTCAAACTCTAATAAATAAGCCTGGACGCTGGCTTTCTGGCATTAAAGTAGATACTACTGAATTAGAGAGACCCCTTCTCTTTAGGATATGGGTTTCAACAGCCAGACCGTTAAATTTAGAGACGGTAAGGAAGGGTGGAATATTGGCCCCTGAGATAGCAGGTCTGGACGAAACGGAAGGGTCCATGGATGTCCCATCGACATCCTTACAATTTCTGCGTACCAGGCCCTTCTGGGCCATGCTGGAGCGACCAGAATCACCGTTTTCTCTTCCGACTTTATCCTGCGAAGGAGGCGGGGAAATAATTGCAGTGGAGGAAACGCATAAATTAGGGAGAATTGATCCCATGAAAACACCAGCACATTCTTGCCGCAATCGAGTGGATCTCTCGTCCGGGACAGAAAGTTACCCACTTTTGCATTGAACCTCAATGCAAAGAGATCCACATCTGGTATTCCCACCTCTGACAAATGGCCTGGAAGATGTCGGGGTGAAGAGTCCACTCCCCTGGGAGCAACTGCTGGCGGCTTCAAAAATCTGCATGCCAATTGTCTATCCCCGGATTAAAAAACGCAGATATGCAGGGGACATAGTTTTCCGCCCAGATCAGGATTCGATCCACTTCTCTTTGGGCTGCACAACTCCTTGTGCCCCCCTGGTGATTTATGTATGCCACTGCTGTGGCATTGTCGGACTGAATCCTAACTGGGAGACCCCTCAACCTGTCCGTCCAAGCCAACAGGGCTAGACAAACTGCCCAAATCTCTAGCAGATTGATGGGTAGAGACCTCTCGGTGATCGACCATTTTCCTTGGAGAGATAGCCCCTCCAGAACTGCACCCCAGCCCAGACGACTGGCATCTGTGGTCACAACCCGCCAAGATATGGGAACAAAAGTCTTCCCTCTTAGTAAGTTCTGGGGAACTAGCCACCAGCAAAGGCTCTGCTGAACTGTTCGGGAGAGGGACATAGGGAGGTCTAAGGCTTGGACTTTCTTGTTCCAAGCGGATAGAATGGCATGTTGAAGTCCCCTTGAGTGGAACTGAGCATATGGGACGGCCTAGAAAGAGGCTACCATTTTCCCCAACAATCGCATACAAAGGCGAATGGAGGGTTGACGCTTTGATTTGACTAGCTGAACTAGCTCTCTTAAAGCATCGATCTTTATCTGGGGCAGAAAGATCTTTATTTGATCTGTGTCTATGAGTAGACCTAAATACTTGAGCCTTTTCATAGGCACCAAGGCCGACTTGTCCAGGTTGAGGACCCAACCCATGGATTCCAGGTATCTCACAGTTTTGTGTACCGCTGAGTTTAGATCGGCAACTGAACGATCTACCAACAACAGATCGTCTAGATAGGCTACTATGGATATGCCTTGAGATCTTAGATCGGCTAACAGTGGGGCCAGTACCTTCGTGAAAACACGAGGTGCGGTGGCCAGACAGAAAGGTAAGGCCACGAAATAGAAAATGGCGTTGATTTACCGCAAAGCGTAACAGCTTCTGATGGTTGACGAAGATGGGAACGTGTAAGTATGCGTCTTTTATATCAATGGACGCTAAAAGTTCCCCTCCTTGTAAGGAGGCAACCACCGACCGGATCGATTCTATCTGGAAAGATCGGACCTTTAGGAACTTGTTTAAAGCCTTGAGGTCCAGAATAGGTCTTACATCTCCGTTTGGTTTGGGGATGGTGAAAAGATTTGAATAAAACCCCAAACCTTGTTCTTCCAGCGGTAGTTCTCTGATCACCCCTTGGGATAATAGATGAACATTTTCCGGCATGATGTTAGAGTTTTTCTTTTTTCCAGGTCTTTCGGGACGCTTGGGGCCAAGAAGCGAGGTGGAGGAAATTCGCTGAACTCCAGCTTGTAGCCCTCGGAGACCGTAGAGAGGACCCTTGCCAAGCTCCTGCAAACACTCAAAGTCTTCCCCCCACCCGGCTGAGTGGGGGGGTGAACCTTCATAATGCCGACTTAGATGCCGGCTTGACCGGCTTACGGTGCCAAGGTTTTTTGGAGGCCTGAGGCTGTCCCTGCGGTTTTCCACCCGCATTAAACCGACCGGGAGGCCGACGGAACTGTCTGGTAGTGGAAGTACTAGGAAGAGGAGAGAATGATTTTTTAAAGGAGGGAGGACCCCTATACCTTTTCTTCACTGGTAACAGTGTGCTTTTTCCACTGGAAATTTTCTGAATGTATGTATCCAGATCTTCCCCAAATAAACGCTTCCCATGGAAAGGAAACCCTGCCAGTAGTTTTTTTTACACAGGGTTTCAGCAGAGAGAGAGAGAGAGAGAGAGAGAGAGAGAGAGAGAGAGAGGGAGAGAGAGAGGGAGAGAGAGAGGGGGGGAGAGAGGGGGGGGAGAGAGAGGGGGGGAGAGAGGGGGAGAGAGAGGGGGGGAGAGGGGGGGGGGGAGAGAGGGTGGGAAGGGGGGGAGAGAGAGGGGGGGAGAGAGAGGGGGAGAGAGGGGGAGAGAGAGAGGGGGGGGAGAGAGGGGGAGGGGGGAGAGAGGGGGGAGAGAGAGGGGGGGAGAGAGGGGGGGAGAGAGGGTGGAGAGAGGGTGGGAGAAGAGGGGGGGGGGAGAGAGAGGGGGGGAGAGAGAGGGGGGGGGGAGAGAGGGGGGAGAGAGAGAGGGGGGGGGGGGGAGAGAGGGGGGGGGGGGGAGGGGGGGGTGGGGGGGGGGGTGAGAGAGAGAGAGGGGGGAGAGAGAGAGAGAGGGGGGAGAGAGGAGAGAGGGGGGGGGGGAGAGAGAGAGAGGGGGGAGGAGGGAAGAGGGGGAAGAGAGAGAGAGGGGGGGAGAGAGAGAGAGGGGGAGAGAGAGAGAGGGGAAGAGAGGAGAGAGAGGGGGGGTAGGAGAGAGAGGGGGGAGGAGAGAAGTTCTCGCTGGAGGGCTCGCGCTGAGTCTTGGCTCGCGGCCGACGCCGGCGCGGCGCTCTCGCCTTGTCCTCGCGCTCTCGTGTAGCTCGCGCTCGTGTCGCGCGCTCGCGTTTTTCTCTCTCTCGCTGTTTGCTGGGCTCTCGCTCTTGTTGTTTCTCTTCTCAGCTCTGTCTCGTCTCTCTACTCGAGGTCTCGCTCTCTCTTTTTGTCGCGCGCTCTCGTTTTGTTCTCTTGCTCTTTCGTTTTTTTTTGCTACTTTCTTTGTCTTGTCTCATCGCTTGGCTGGTGCTCTTTCTTCTCTTTCTCTCTCTTTTTGTTTCTCCTTCTCTTGAGCTCTTCTCTTTTTTCTCTCTCTTTGTTCTCTCTCCTTCGCTCTTTTCTGCTCTCTTCTGCTTTTCCTCTCTCTCTTTTTTCACTCTCTCTGTTCTTCCTCGTTTTTCTCTTTTTTTCTCTCTCTTTTTTTCTCTCTCGTTTTTTTCTTCTTGTCTTCTCTCTTCTCTGCTCTTCTTTGGTCCTCATTTTGCTCTCTTACTCATTTTTGTTTCTTCTTGTTTTTCCTCTTGTTTTCGCTCTTCTCTTTTTTTATGGGTCGGAATTTTTTTCATTTGTGGGTCTCTTCTGTCCGCCTCTCCTGTGGGTGCTTTCTCCTCTTTTGTGTTTCTCTTGTTTTGTTTTTCCCCTTTTTTCTTTGTTCTCCTTTCTCTTTTATTCTTCTCTCTTTTCTGTCCCTTTGTCTGCTTCTACGCTTCTTTTTGTTTTTTCTCTTTTTCTTTTCTTTTTCGTCTTTTCTCTCCTCTGTTTTTTTTTCGTTTCTTTCTTCTTTTCTCTCTTCTTTTTTTTTGTTTTTTTTCTTTTTTTTGTACTTTTCTCGTTTGATTGTTTTTCTTCGTCTTTTTCGTTTTTTGCTGTTTGGTCTCGTTGTTTTCTTTTGCTTCTTTTGTTTTTATTTTTTTTTTTTCTCTTTTTGCGTAAGTCGTTTTCGTTTTTTCTGCGTCCTTTGTTATCTCTCTCTTGTTTTTCACTCTCTCCTCCTTCTCTCTTGTTATTTCTCTCTCTTTCTATTGCTTCTCTGCGTCTTTTTTTGACTCTCCTTGAT